>PVLC010030234.1:0-19645 GCA_004027655.1 Graphiurus murinus | reverse complement strand
CCCTATTTTTTATTCTTTATTTTGAAACCAGGTCTCACTAAGTTGCAGAGTGCCTCACTAGGTAGCTGAGGCTGGCCACGAACCCAGATCCTCCGCTCTCAGCCTCCGAAATGCTGGGATTACAAGCGTGCGCCACCACGCCTGGCTTATCTTTGATTCTTATAAGGATATTCATCATCCTGGATTTGGGGCCCAGCCTAAAGCAGTGTGACCTTATCTTAACTAATTGCATTGTCAGAGATCCCATTTCCATGTAAGGTCACATTCTGAGTTTCCAGGCATGGGTGAATTTCAGAGGAACACTATACAGCCCAGCACAAGTCGCCGCCCCATGATGACCCCAACAGACACGGTCCCTGCTCTCGAGAAACTCACAGTCTGTGGGCTGTTTCTTCCTCCATTTTGCCTTCTTTGTTCTGGAAGGGTTTGTAACTGAGAGCTGCCTTCCCGTGCTGTGGAGGGAGGACGGGGGCGAGCAGAGACAGAGGCCCGGGGCACAGGGGCTGGGCTCCAGGGAGGCACCATGAGGGCCACGCTCCAAAGCCTCTGGGTCGGCAGGACAGCTCCGTCGTCTCGTTTCAGATGGCAGAGCAGCTAATGACCTTGGCCTACGACAACGGCATCAACCTCTTCGATACTGCAGAAGTGTACGCGGCCGGCAAGTACGTGACTTTTCACAGGGGAGAGGTGGGGCGGGAGGCCTGGGCAGAGCCGGCGCTCTGTGTGCTTGTTGCCCTCATTCCCAAGAGGATTTGAACTGAGCCTTCGACCCCGCCTTCTTTTGCAAGCTCTAAATGACCTCAGGGGGTGTTTTTATGGGGCCAGAGCCCCAGAACACTCGGGCACTGTTCCCTCGCCAAACACACCCCATGTGCCTGAGCACCAAGGTGACCAGGGTCCTTCTGCTGCCAGAGACGCTGTGCCGGGCCAGGGTCCTGATTAAGCTGTTGTCCGGGCACCGTTGGCATGCCGGTGACCTGCAGCCAGCCCTGCATGGCTGACATTTTCATGCCTTAATGGTGCAATTAGGGCTGCAGGGAAGGCTGGCCTCTCGGAGCCAAGCCGGGGGGAGCGGGCGCCGGCCCAGGGCAGGAGGAAGCGCTTTGCTTCTTGGCAGAGAACTTTCCTACTCAATTATGTAAAAGCTCAGCCCTCTTCAGCCAGCGCTGCTGGCTTCAATTTTAAAGACTGGCTGTAATCAAATCATCCACTCCCCTGCATCAGGTTTCCAAAAGTCAGCTTTTGTTTGTGAAATCATTTGTTGGCTCTCTCTCCGTCCTCCCTCCGGCCCCCTCCTGCCTGGGGCCAGCCAAGTTTCCATCAGCTGGGCCGGCTGCGGCCCTGGCCTGCCGTGCCCTGTGGCTCCCAGGCCTCCCATTGCTACCTGATGCCTGCAAGGGGACCCTCATCGGCACCCATGTCAGGGAGCTCAGCTGGGCTTCTGCTCAGGTCCCGACCCACGGCCTGGGGAGCTGACAGCTGGGGCCCGAGCCTCCTCCAGTCCCCGTCAGCAGCCCTCCTCTCTCTGTAATGCTGGAGTCCCCCACCTCTCCCCTCCCCAAACTGGCAGCAGCTTCCCATCAAAGTGAAGTGCTTTCCAGACAGAGAGAAGAGCGAGGCTGAAGGGGTCAGAGGTCAGAAAGCCCAATGCAGAAGCCCAGCCCAGAGACATCCCCCCCCCCCGCCCCCTGGAGCCTCTTCTCCAGCTCCAGCCTGGGTTTTGTTGCCCACGAGAGCGCGTGGGAGGCAGCTCCGTGCAACCTCCTCCAGCTCCCTGCGCAGGGCCCAGCGTGGCTCCATTTCTCAACAGCCCCACCCTGCCCCTGTTTAACCCAAGGGTGGCACGCCTGGCCAAGCACGCTGGGTCCAGGACAGGCCTTCGGTCTCCTGGAAGCTGCATGCTAGAAGCCAAGGGCTTGGGAAGAGCTTCCACCGTGGGGTTCCACTGCTCCTGGAGCCCCCGGCTCTCCGTGCCTCTACCAGCCAGTGGAGCTTCTTCTCAGTGGAGCTGGTGCCTTAGTGCCAGTTGCCACCGTAACTGGGAAGCTAAGCACTGTGTTCCGGGGTGGGCCAGCCCTGCTCCGGGGAAGGGGCTAGGGACAGGTGGTGAGCCAGAACGGCCCCTTGTGCTAAGTAGGGTGGCCCTGCATGTATCTCGCTTGTGGTGCTGACGCTAATTTGGGCGCTTCCCAGAGAGCTGCAGGATTCCTGTGCCCCCAGGTAGAGGCAAATTGCCCATTTACAGCATACAGCCAGGACCACAAGCAACAGACCACAGGCAAGCCCCCTCGCCATTTCTTCCCTTCCAAATCCTTTGTCCGATAAATCAGGCACCAAGGAATAAAAGGAAGAGGCCCAGGGCTGAGCGAATTTTCTCTGCATCTTGACCATAAATGAGGAGCATTCCGAATGTATGCTAAACAGCTTGCAAATTAGAGCCTATTATTTCTGAGCGGATGACTCAGGCGCTTTTATAATTGGAATGTAGCACGGGGTATGGATCATTCTCCGTCTGTTGTTTTTGCTCAGAAACATTTTGCTACGAGCAGAAAGTTCTTCAAAGTTAATCCAGCACTGCTGCCAAGCGAGGCTGGAACAGCCTGCTCATGACCCCAGCTGGCCCGAGTTTGGGGCAGGACCTGGAGTGACGCCAGGCAGAACAGACAGTGGTTGGCGTTCTCTCTCTCTCTCTCTCTCTCTCTCTCTCTCAAAAGTAAGAAACAAGAACGACACACACAAACACACATGCATGTACACACACATACATGCTAGAAATCCCACCACCAGCTCAGAAGATGTGTTAATGATCTCTGAAAGCAGAGGATGCACCTGATAAATCATTTACCCGTTAAAAATATACTTGTCAAGCCGGGTGTGGTGGTGCATGCTTGTAATCCCAGCATTTGGGAGGCTGAGACCGGAGGATCTGGGTTCGAGGCCAGCCTCAGCTATCTAGTGAGTCCCTCTGCAACTTAGTGAGACCCTGTTTCCAAATAAAGAATAAAAATTAGGGCTGGGGGGTGTAGCTCAGAGGTAGAATGCCCCTAAGTTCAATCCCCAGTACCGCTAAATAAATAAATAAATAAATAAATAAATAAATAAATAAATAAAATATATATATATACTTGTCTTCAAATTTCACCCATGTAATGTGGCCAGGCATTTTCCCCAGTGAATTTCCTGCCGGCCAGGGAAATGGGATGCTGGCCTCGCTGAGCGGGACATAGGCACCTTCCTTCTCTGTGAGAGCCAGGGTTGCTGCTGTTTTGACACGGGGCATAGACCCACCTGCGTGGAGAAATAGCAGAGCTGCTCCCGGCCAGCCCTGGGCAGCCCCAGGCCTCTCCTCCCTCTGGATCACGAAGCAGAGTCCAGCTGCACGGTTAACAGCCCGGCTCCCTGGCCCCAGTGGTATTTTCCCAGAGGGGACCCAGTGGCTGGCTGTCACCGTGGGACTGGGTTTGATTTTCCTTCTGCGGTGGTGAAATCCTGTCTCTCTTGCTCTGCAGGGCCGAAGTGGTACTAGGAAACATCATTAAGAAGAAAGGATGGAGGTAATTACTGGCTCTCTCTCTTCGGTCTGTCCCCAGGGTACACATACTCGGGGAAGGCCGGGGTGGGAGAGGCAGATGCTCTCTGGAGGCCCCTGGCTGGGGTGGGCCGGCCACTGCACTGGGAAGAATGAGAGCTTAGAGGGTTAGAGGGCGTTCTTTCCTGTTTACCACCAGAGTGCTCAAGGTCGGCCCCTCCTGCAGTCTTGCTATGGCCTGAAAGTGCCCCAGTTTGTCTTACTGGGAAGGGAGGGATGTCCCAGAATGGAGGCAAGCCATGCTCCTCCAGGGGAGCGAGAGGACACTGGGGGGTCTGCCAAGTGACCGAGTGCGTGCAAAACTCAATTCCCTGAGGCAGAGCCTGGGGCAGACAGTGCACTGGGCCCCTGCCCTGGCCCTAGGCCTCAAACCTCCTGTCCCTCCAGCCGATGCCCGTACCACCTAGAGGCACTCAGAGAGTGGAGGGTCCCCAAACACAAGGCCTCCCTCAGCCAAAAAGAGCTGCAAGTGGGAGCTGCCGGGGTGGCCGCAGAGGGGAGCTGCCCTAGAGGGCTGGGGTTCAAAGGCCTTCCACCTGTTGGCCAGAGTCCTTAGGGTCAGAGGAACCCAGACTCCAGAGAGTGAAGCCCGGAGGAGGGGCTAGGCGCCACCCTCTCTGCCGAGCCCACAGGACCTCAGCAAATAACTCTTCTGGAGCCCAGCGCCCCATCTATGAAGGGCCCAGCGTCAGATATCCCAGACAGGCTGACTTGAGTCTGTAAATCACCCACCCAGCCTGGAGGGACGGTCATGCTCACCTAGGGAGCACTGGGTCATCAGTCCAGTCCCCAGCGGCGTCATTTCCCCCAGGACTCCCACCCTCTTCTGTCAGGCCCGGCTGAGCTCTGGTCCACCCTCCAGGCCTCCCCAGGCCCCAGGCCTCAGCTACATGTTTTTATTTTCAGAAACATCAGAAGCATTCAGAAACATCCTGCCCTCCCTCCCTGACTGCCACGCAGAATCTCAGGGCCGCCTGTCGGCCAGACCCCTCCCCCTCGGCATGGCTCCCTCCCCCCACCCCCCACCTCCCTGTCCAGCTGTTTCCTCTCAGCTCTAACTGATCCCGAGGCGAGTCCGCCTCGCTTGGTAATCCAAGGAAGCCGCGCATGTTAGCAAATCCCATCATGCATTAGGTGAAGGCACGCAGGGTGAGCATGGGTGACCACCCTTCTAGCCTGTGCGCCAGCACGGGGTGGCTGCAGAGGTGACCGCCAGCATCCGGCTTGGAGGAGCTGCCTGCCTCTGCAGCCCCTACCAGGGTGGGCAGCACCGCCGGGGGCCTGGCAGATCACCAGCACCCTCCCCAGGGGTTATGCCCCGCCTCGGGCAGGGACCCCTGCTCCTGCTCTCTGCCCTCCACCCTGAGCAAAGCCGCACAGCTGGTGTCCCCCGAGCAGAGGGAAGGGACAGTTTAGTTCCCAGGCTCTAGGTCTCTGCCTCCAAGCTTTGGTCACCCTGGGGCCTCCTGCCACCTGCCCCTCCCCCCCGTGCCGAGGGTAGCCAGTTGCACCGGGGGCTGCCCGAGACCCCCGACTTGGCGCATGGCACGCACCATACCCAGGCTCCCAGAGGGATAGGTTTGGGGGAGACCCCTGCCTGAGACCTGAGGACAGCAGGGGTGAGGAAGAACACCCAGGGGCTGAGTCCATAACACCCCTTTCTCTTTCTGTTCTGCAGACGGTCCAGCCTCGTCATCACCACCAAGATCTTCTGGGGTGGAAAGTAGGTACAGGGGCCCTCTCGAGGCTTCTGGCCAGGGGTCCAGCAGCCGGGGCGGTGCTCGTTCTGCGGGAACCGGACTTAGGGGGCTCTGGGGGGACAGTCACCTCAAGAAGGGAGGTCTGCCGCGCCCGGTGCAGTCTCCCCGCCCCCTGAGCCTGACAGCCAAGCCATCTAACATGCACAGCTGCCTGCGTGGCTGGTGCCCGTCCCTGGTAAGGGATCAAACCCAGAAATGCAGCTTTAGCCGAGTTTGTCATCTTCTGTGTTGTTATGGTACTAAGGATTGAACTCAGGGGCACTCTACCTCTGAACTACACCCTCAGCCCTATTTTATATTTTATTTTTTATTATTACTATTTTTTTTCTGGGTTAAACCCAGGGATACTCTACCTCAGAACTATACTCACAGCCTTTTTTATTTATTTATTTTTATTTTGAAATAGGGTCTCACTAGGTTACTGAGAGTCTTATTAAGTTGCTGAGGCTGGCCTTGAACCTGCAATCCTCCTGTCTCAGCCTCCCAAGTACTGGGATTACAGGCATGCGCCACCACGCCCAGCCCGAGTTTTATCTTTTACTGAAGCCTCGTTTAATTTTTATTTTTACTTACATGGGTGTTAAGGGCTTCTGTGTGTTTTCCTTTTCTGATTACAAAGGAGATATCCTAAAAATCCTGGGAAAAAAACAGAAACTTTGTGAAGTGTCCAGACCACCCCAAATTCCCTGGGCCACCATCACCCCACCATCCTCCAGGTGTCTGGCTCTGTATCCCCTCTGGGACTGGACAAACTTTATCACATAGAAATTAAAATATAATTCATTCTAAATTTTTTTAAAAATCTAAACAAAACAGAAAAGGTAAAACTGAAACCCAAAGCTTCCCTCCCCTCACGGCCACCCTCCCCCTCCCCCATACCTCCCTCCCCCTCCCCCAGGTCCCCCTCCCCCAGGCCTCCCTAAGGGCCAGCACGGGGGCTCCCAGCCGTGCCCCTGGGAGCTGGGCCCTGTGGCCTCCAGTTGATACCAGCAAAGCCGGGCTGCACAGAGCCGAGTCCGTCTGCACAGAGCATTTGCTGACCTACTTTTTTTCAATTAACATCGTATCATAAACATTTCCCCCCGAAAAGGGCTTGCAACCTCACGCAGCTGTTGGCCTGTTTTTCAGAGCCGAGACAGAGAGGGGCCTTTCCAGGAAGCACATAATAGAAGGTGAGGAGGGGCTCTGGCCACGGGGGCCCCCAAGCCCGGGAAAAACAAAAACCACAGCGCCCTTGCCCCAGTGGTCGAGCAGAGGGCCCAACCCCAGGCACCCGGGGGATCCAGAGGAACCCAGAAGTGGCGCGTACACACGCAGCCCGGGGCTTAGCACCCGGGAGCACCCTGTGGGAGCACCAGAGCCAGGCCGATATCTTCATCCCTCTTCTCGTCCCGTTTCTGTTCTTCAAGGTAATAGTCTCCCAAGGTTAAAACTCAGAATCAGGGGCCTGGGTGGCCACACCCACCCCCCAGCCAACATGCGCACCCATCAGCCATGTGTTCTGAGCTAGGAAGGACTCAAATCAGTGATGGCTCAAGTCAGACACCACCGGCTTTGTGTGACAGGTGCCAAATACGGTCGCTCCTCGTGTGATAACACAGCAGAGCTACAACACAGACCCCAGGGCCCAGAGGAGCCTGTGTGCACTCCTTTCACAGGACATTGGGCCTGTGGTCCCCCGGCCCATGTTGCCCCAACGGCAGGACCCCCACTCCATTTAGGATGCGCCCCACTTCCTCCATTTAGGATGACCCCCACTCCATTTAGGATGCGCTCCACAATCTCCACCCACCATCCAAAAGCTCTTAGGCGCCGGGGCTTCTCCTCCTCCGCCTCTTGTTCTGAGTGGACACGGGGAGGGCCGCAAGTGTTTAGAGGACGCCCTAGCAGCGTGGCAAGCCTGCTGGTCCTCCCCAGGTCTGAAGGCCTCCCTGGAGCGGCTGCAGTTGGAATACGTGGACGTGGTGTTTGCTAACCGCCCGGACCCCAACACGCCCATGGAAGGTAAGCGCTCCCCAGATGCACCGGCCAGTCGGGCCCAGGCGGGTTCCCAGAGGACAGAGGTGGCTTGTCCAACAGTCTGACCTGAGGGTCTTGGGGCCATTGGCACAGCTCCACTGGGCGCCCAGGTCAGAGGAGGCCAGGTCCGTGGGTGGGTGTGGGCAAGCTGTCCCAGCCCCCCAGGTGCACCCTGGAGCCTCCAGGCTGATTCCCCAACCCCGTTCTGGGTCCACATCTGGCTGCATTTAGAGGTACGTGGAATGAGCCGGGCGTGGTGGCGCCCACTTGTAATCCCAGCATTTGGGAGGCTGAGACAGGAGGATCCAAGTTCCGGGCCAGCCTCAGTTACTTAGTGAGGCCCTCCGCAACTTAGTGAGACCCTATTTCAAAATAAAGAATAAAAAATAAGACTGGGGGTGCATCTCAGAGATAGAATGCCCCTGGGTTCCATCCCTAATACCACACATACACAAAAACAAGTACGTGGAATGTTCTCTCAGCCCTTGGTATTTTGTCAATAGTATGGCGTCTCTCACAGCCTAAGTTACTTTCCTAACCGATCTTGTTCTGCTGGGAGGTCTTAGGGGTCTTTTGCTCTGGGGAATATATTATTGCCAAGAGGAGGAAAAATGGTTGAGTGCTTTGCAAAGCAGTTTTGGTTTCTTTGGTCTTTCTTTATTCTCTGCCCCCCCCCTCGGCCCCTCCCGTCTCCCCTCCCCCTCTTCCCACCACCCGCATCTTCTCATTTATGCTTCGATGCTTCAGGGACTAGGAAAATTAAGTTGTGTTCAAGTTCTTTTTCTTCATTTGTGTGCATATATATATATATATATATATATATATATATACACACACACACTGTGCACATGTGTGTATATATATATTTGTGTATATATATATATGTTTGTGTGTGTGTGTATATATATATATATATATATGTATTTTTTTTTCTTTTTAACAGAACAACTGTTGGGCCCAAAATGATTTGTGACTCCCTCCCGCACCCTTTGTCATTCCACGCCTCCCGCGTCCCCACAGCTATAAACTCTGGTCTCTTTAAATCTTTCTTTTATCACCAGGGGACCCATTTAGTTCCTCCAAGTCAAGGACATTCATCATAGAAGGTACACGGTACCCTCAGCCGACTCTTGACTTCCGTGTCCGAGCTGCATTTTATGAGACAGTGTGTTTATTTATACAACTCTCTGTGCCCCCACAACAAACTTCTCCATAAAATGCATAGAGGAGGGGAGCGCCCTTCCAGGACCCCTTGCAAGTGAAGGAAAAGCAAAGCACTGTTGCAGCGCCTCACCCCCATCCACTCGGTCACTCCATCCCTCCTTCCTTCCGTGCATGCCCCCCCGCCGCCCGGCCCCCGGAGCTTGCATTGCTGTGTCCTGCGGTGGCCGGCCAGCCTTCTGCTGGGACCTCCTCTTGATCAGAGGATGCTTGACCTTGGATGGTGCAAGGGCTTGAAGGATTGGGGAAGCACCAGGTCCCCACAAGGAGCGAACCCCTCAGAGACCCCGGAACAGGCAACCCCTAATGTCTGAGCTCCATAGCTCCTGTGCGCCAAGCTCCCGCCTCCACCAGAGGCAAAAGCCGCCCATCCAGAGCACGCTGGCTCCCTGGGAACTCTCTGGCTGCCTGCGGCCACTGGTGTCCTCTGGGCAGGCTGAGCCACCTGGGCCACCTGGCTCTCGCCTTGTCACCAGACCTCTCCATCAAGGGCCACCCTTTGGAACTCCGAGGCCCGGGGGGGCGGGGGTGGCAGCCTCCAGCATGCTCGGTTCCTGCCCTGCCTCCGCCGAGGGCCCCGGGGGCCAAGTGCAGGCCTCGGTCTCCCTGGGGACCGGGCAGTGTCCCCCGCTGCCTGCCACCTGGCACTGCCACCTGACCCCGCCCATGTATTATTTGTGCTGCAGCACAGACGCCCTGGGTTTTGGCAGCAGCTGGAAGGATTTGGTGCCCCTGCTCTGTCCAACAGCATTAAATATTGAGGTGAAGGAAAGTTGCCCCCAATTGTCCTTGTTTCTGGGCCACTAGCATCATGCTTGAGCAGATACACAGTATGCCCGTGATCTTGTGTGTGGGCTCCAGCCTGCCTCTGCCCAGACCCTCGGGGAGCCTAGGGTTCGATGCCAGGCCCCCCCGCACAGCCCCGAGGACTGCCGGTCGCAGGCGGGCTCCTGCCCCATCCGCCAGCCCCCTCCCGGGTGTCCCCGCATGGAAAGGGCGCTGTGCCGTCACATCGGTTGGGGTCTTTGTGGTCCGAGGGTACAGAGGGAGGGTGGGAGAGTGAGGCTGGCATCGGGGTCCCTTGGCTTCCCTCTCTCTGGCATGTGGACCCAAGCCTTGGCTGGAAAAAGTCGGGGAGCGATGCTGCATGGTCACAGGTACCCCAAGAGTGTTTCTAAAAAAAAAAAAAAAAAAAAACTCACCAAGGGCAGGCAAGCCAGCAGCCTGGGCTCCACGGGGAAGGTCCCCTAGGGCCACCTGGATCTCCTCGAAAGCCCCAGCCAGGCATGTGTAACATGTGCATGTCGGCACATGTAACGTGTTAGCAGTTCAAGCAGGTACCCCAGCAAGACCCCAGAGGCCCACGTGGAGGTTCAGGCTCCAGACTCCTGCCCGGACTGGGGCAGAGAGGATTCCCAGGAGCCCTGGTCCCCTGCAAGGAAGGGGAAGGCAGGGCTGGGCTTGCAGGGTGGCTTCCGGGGGATCCTGGGCCAGATGGGCAGAGAGGATTCCCAGGAGCCACCGCTACCCTAGTGCCGGCCCTTGGATGCCCCGGGCTCCCCCCAGGGTGGACCTCGGCCAGGAGTGCCCAGGGGCCCAGGGTGGTGGGAAGTGACACCCCATAAATGTGGACAGGGAGCAGCGCCACCTCCCTGCCCCGAGGAGCCCGTGGGCCCAGGGCGGAGCACTGGCCTTCCCTCCTCCTTCCTCCCTTCCCTCCTTCCCTCCCTCCTTTTCTTCCTTCCATCCATACCTACCCCGTCCTTCCTCCTTTCCTCCTTCCTTCTTTCCTTTGTTCCTTCCTTCCTTCCCTCTTTCCTTCCTTCCATACCTACCTCCTTCCTTTCTTCTTTCTTTCCTTCCTTCTCTTTGTCCTCTTCCTCCCCTTCCTTCCCTCCTTCCTTCTTTCCTTTCCTCCTTCCTCCCTTTCTTTCTTCTTTCCTTTGTTTCTTCCTTCCTTTCCCCCTCCTTCCATTCCTCCTTCCTTCCTTTCCCCTTCCTTTCTTCCTTCCTTTCTTCCTTCCTTCCTTTCTTCTTTCCTTTCCTCCTTCCTTTCCTCCTTGCTTCCTTCCTTCCTTCTTTCCTTTTCTTCCTTCCTTCTTTCCTTCCCTTCTTCCCCTTCCTTCCTTTCCCCCTCCTTCCTTCCTTTCTTTGCCCATTCTTTCCTTTCCCCTTTCCTTCTTCCATCCTTCCTTCCTTCTCTTCCTCCCCTTCCTTCCTTTCCTTCTTCCTTTCTTTCCTCCTTCCTTTTCCCCTTCCCTCCCTTCCTTTCTTCCTTCCTTTCCTCCTTCCTTCCTTTCCCCCTTCTTTTTCTCCTTCCCTCCCTCCCTCCCTTCCCTTCCTCCCTCCCTTCCTTCCTCCCTTCCTCCCTCCCTTCCTCCCATCTCTCATGCCCCAAGCATCTCCAGGGACCTCAGCTTTTCTATCTCAGTGGCCTCCAAGGAGCCAGCCCCTCGAGGAGAAATGGGCTCTTCCAGCGGATGTTACTGCTTCGTTTTTAGAAACACTTGGTCTTCACTTTCCTGCACTGCCTCTGGCAGGCGAACTTGCAAGCACTGTATCCCACCTATGAGAAGCCCAGTGGAAGCCCCTCACCCACAAAGCCAAGGGGCGTTTGAAATTTGAAAACTTGAGGCCAAGATTTTTTTTTTCTTTTAAATCCACAACATCCCCACGAGGCTGAAACAGCTGAGGAGCAACCCGGGACTGACAGATTTTTTATGTCTTGAAAGCCTTTTTGCGTCCTGGGAAGAATCTGCTATGCTGGGGGGTGGGGGGAGTCCCTTCTCTCTTACACAGAAGGTGGCATTGGCGTTTCAGCCACTCGCTCCTCAGGACGTCATGAGTCCAGCTCTCCAGGATTCGGGCTGTTCCCACAGCTCAGGGAATTCCATAACTATCCCATCCCAGGCTGGGCCCCTCCCATCCTGCCCTGGGGCCATCCCGCGCTGTGGGAGACCCTGGCCTGGTTCTGGGCTGGTTTGAGAGCCAGGGACATGGTCCAAGTCAGCCTCTCCTGGTCTGCTCCCAGCTCCCGTGGGCACAAGAGGAGCTCAAGCCTGCAGCCCCACCCTGGGGGCATGCAGGGCCCCAACCCTTGCTCTCTCCCTGCAGACGCCATCATCCCCCTCCATCAGACCCTCTAGATTCCAAAGAGACTGTGGAATAGCCCACAGTAGGAAGCCAGAAACTAAAAAAGGAAAAAGAAAAGAAAACCATGTTTACTTCCTGGTGCCTTTGGCCAATCTGATTATGACTTAACCCACTCACCTGGCTCCTCCTGAGTGATTAGGGTCCCCAGTTCTCCCCCAAGCTAGCGACGCCCCCATTCTAGAGTCTAGGATCAAATCCTTTGATCTCCCGTCTGAGCCCCCATGAGACCTCACATTCCACCCCTAACCCATTTTTCTAATAAACCACGAGGTCTGAAGCCGGTTGGAGGAACTGTCTTCGGTAGGAACTTCTTGGTGGCGATTCTCTTTTTCTCCCCTCCTGGAACCCCACACACCCCTAACTTCAGAGCCAGAAAGTACACTGCTTGCAAGACATCTTTGCGGTCCCTGTCCCTCCTCCCGGCCCTGCCTGAATGTGCAGAATGTCCCCGGGCTGGGCCCGAGTCCCCAGCCGCCCCACCTGCGTCCTCGTTTTCTCTCCCAACAGAGACGGTGCGGGCCATGACCCACGTCATCAACCAGGGGATGGCCATGTACTGGGGCACGTCGCGCTGGAGCTCCATGGAGATCATGGTACGGTGACACTCCGTGTGTGTCCCTGGGCGTGGGCTCCTGGCCCCTGCTGTGGACGGGGAGTCAGAGGTTCTGGCACATTCTGTCTTGGGTCCCAATTACTGAGGAAAGGTGCAGGGGAGAGGTATGCCTGCAGCCCTTGCAGGAAAGGGTTTCAGCTTGAATGACAACATCTCGAGGCCCTGGACAGAGGCTTACCCTGCCCGCGCCTCAGTTTCCCCACCTGTAGAACAAGCCCGCTAGCATGACCTACCTCGCTCTTGTGGGCCTGTTCTGAGGACGCTCCAGGAGAGTGGCACGAAGCCCTGGGGCTCTGGCGACGTCCCGGGTGCTGTTAGATTTAAGGGTCTCGTGGGAGCTAGCCTCCACGACTTAGTCCTCACGATACCATGTGGAGTGAGTACCCCTGCCATCCTGCTGCTCAGAAGTAGAAATCAAGGCACAGAGAGGTTAAGTCACGCGCTCCAGGTCACACAGTCCAGGCTGCGTTGATGCCCAAGCCGTGTGGCTCAGCGCCTGGGCCGCCTTAGAATGTGACTCGGCTGTCGGGACCCCCGGCACTCACTTCTTAATTCATCACGTTTCTCCTCGCCATGTCCCTCCACGAGAACCATCAGAGGCTGAGGGCAGAAAATAGGAAGAGTCGGCAGGGAGCCTCTGTTCTCCAGGAGAGAGGCACAGAGAGGGTGAGGCCACCTCCATTCTGGCAGAATGAGGACAGAGGCCTGGGGCCTGTGTCTTCCCTGAGACTGACACCCCCTCCCCAGCCTTCAGCCCTTCTTCCAGGCCTGGCCCTTCCCTGCCTCCCAGAATCCCCAGCCTCAAAGGACCCCCAACTTCCCAGAATCCCCAGCCTCCCAGAATCCCCAGCCTCATAGGACCCCTAGCCTCCCAGAATCCCCAGCCTCAAAGGACCCCCAGCCTCCCAGAATCCCTAACCTCATAAGACCCCTGAACCTCCCAGAATCCCCAGCCTCTCAGAGTCCCAAGCCTCCCAGAATTCCCAGCCTCCCAAAACCCCTAACCCCCTAGGACCCCCAGTTTCCCAGAATCACCAGCCTCCCAGAATCCCTAACATCATAGGACCCCCCAGCCTCCCAGAATCCCCAGCCTCCAGTTTCATTGTAGGAGACACAGATTCCTGCTTCATGAAAGCTAGCCAGAGGATCTCTATTTCAAATCAAACACAGCTTGGCCTTGGGTGTTTGCGGCACTCACGAGCATGCATGGGGCATTTTCCTGCGTCCCCTGCAGCCAGCACTGGGCGCCAGGAGGTGCGTCATTGCCACCATTTTACAGATGAGCAAGTGGAGTCCCAACCAAAGGGGACAGGGTTGCTCAGGGCGGCCGGCATGGCTGCCTTGCCAGTCTGTCTGGCGGCATGAGCCAGGGCCCAGCCCACCCTGAGCTCCGCCCCAGCAGTGGGCGGATGTGATCGCTGGCCCTCCTGGTAGCACACTGACCACCACCACCACCGGGTCCAGGGCCCCAGGGCAGCAACCATGGTAAAAACAGCCCAGCACAGCCAGCAGGCCCTGAGCACCATCATGGGCGGGTACTGCAGTGAGGGCCGCAAACACCCTTGGCCCGTTGGACCCTCACAACAAATGGGGAAACTGAGGCAAGGCGGCAAGCCCAGTCATACTGCAGCACTGTGATTCCTCCCAAGACCTTACAGCCTCAGGGTCCGCAGGACCTTTGCCCGGGCTCACAGGACCGTCCCGGACACTCAGCAGGAATGCTGGGGAGCGGGGGCAGGCAGCCATTGTCCGGGGATGCCCAGGTGTCCCTCGGCAGCCCCAGGCCTCCGCACACCCCCCCCACACCCCCCATCTGTCTCCCACCCACAGGAGGCCTACTCGGTGGCCCGGCAGTTCAACCTCATCCCGCCCATCTGCGAGCAGGCCGAGTACCACATGTTCCAGCGCGAGAAGGTGGAGGTCCAGCTGCCCGAGCTGTTCCACAAGATAGGTGGGCGCCCACCCTGCCCCTGCCCGCTGCCCACCCACCCCCGGGTCCCTGCCCGCCTCACCGGCTTCTCTTCCCTCAGGAGTGGGTGCCATGACCTGGTCCCCTCTGGCCTGCGGCATCGTTTCTGGAAAGTACGACAGCGGCATCCCACCCTACTCCAGAGCCTCCTTGAAGGTGAGGGGCGGCCCTGGGTTAGGGGCACACTTTGCAAGGCCGTGGACAGGTGTCTTGGCATTGGGCAGGTTCCCTGGACAGTCCCTGTCCCAGCTGCCCTTTCCTGGTCTGACAACACGGGCCGAGCCCCGCCTGCCTGGTCTGGGCCACCCGCGCCATAGGACTGACGGGCCCCGGGGGTGGAAGCCCCTTCGCCCTTGCTGTGGTTCAACCTGCACAAGGAGCAGGGTCCACTTGGGGTGCCCCTCCCCCACAGCTCACCACTCTCTCTACCATCACTGAGACCTCCGGGGCTAAGCTCAGGGCTGGGGGCCGGCCTCTGTGGACAGTCCCCCCAGCCAGGCCTCCTGGGGGAAGGGAAGGTCAGCCGTGGCCTCGTCCACCCGACAGGGATCAGTTGGCTCCCACAGACCATGCCCTTCAGGGTGCACATGAGTCCCGTCTTCCCCACGCCTGAGTCTGGCCCACCGCAAGGGCAGTGCCGGGAGGCCGGGCGGGGGAGATGAGGGCAGCGCTCTAGGCAGAAGGCTCTGTAAGGAGCAGGGGTCGTCAGCCACCTGCGACCCCCTCACCTGCAGCTGTGCCCCCTCCGCAGGGCTACCAGTGGCTGAAGGACAAGATCCTGAGTGAGGAGGGCCGGCGCCAGCAGGCCAAGCTGAAGGAGCTCCAGGCCATCGCCGAGCGCCTGGGCTGCACCCTCCCCCAGCTGGCCATAGGTAACGGGGCTCTGGGCACGGGGATGGGGCTCCTGTCCCTGGGGAGGCGGCAGGGAGGGGTCCCCGAGGGCCGGGGCTGCACCCTCCCCTAGCTGGCCATAGGTAATGGGGTTCAGAGCTGCAATGGGGCCGGTGTTCCCAGGGAGAAAAGTGAGGGACCCCTGGACTACATCTTCCCTCTGACCCATAGGTAACAGGGCTCTGAGGGACGGGGTTAGGGTCTGTGTCCCTGGAGGGCAGGGGTCCTTGAGCGCCTGGGCCACCCCCCTCTTCAGCCAGCCGTAGGTCATGGGGAGCCCGGGGGGACCCCTGAGCTCTCCACCAGGGAACAGTGGGGCCAGAGCTCCCCCAGCGTCCCCCTGACCGCTGAGCTTCCTGGGCATCCCCCGTCGGGGAAGAGGCCGAGCCAGAGGGCCCTGCAGTGGGCCTGCTTCCCTCACCGGGCGTCTTGCCGCCCCCAGCCTGGTGCCTGAGGAACGAGGGCGTCAGCTCCGTGCTGCTGGGTGCTTCCAACGCAGAGCAGTTCATGGAGAACATCGGCGCAATACAGGTGAGTGCGGCGGGGCCCGCCAGGTGGAGCTGAACCCAGCCGGCCCTTCCCCCAAGCACAGGTGCCCTGAGCACCAGCAACAGGCCCGGCGCCTGCCAAGGTGGGTGGGGCACCTGCATCCGGGCCTAAGCCCCGCTCCAGAGACGCTCTAACAGGTACGGCCATGAACACTAGCTGCAAGAAGTAAGGAAGTCCTAATGGGTTCTGAAGGCCATCGGCGCTCTGGGAAACGGGGCAGGGCAAGATAAGGGAGCTGGGGTGGGGGTTGGGGCACCTCGATCCCAGGGTTGAGGGAGACGGGGGGGGGGGGGGGGGGGGGGGGGGGGGGGGGGGGGGGGGGGGGGGGGGGGGGGGGGGGGGGGGCTTGCGGAGAAAGGGGCTTTGGAACAGAGCTTTAAAGAGGTGCAAGTGAGGCCGGGTGCAGCAGCGTATGCCTGTAATCCCAGCAACTCAGGAAACTGAGGCAGGAAGATCACAAGTTTAAGGCCAGCCTTGGCAATTTAGAGAGACCCTGTGTCAAAATAAAAAATAAAAAGGACTAGAGATGCAGCTCAGTGGTAGAGTGCCCCTGGATTCAATCCCTATGCCAAGGAGAAAAAAAATATATAGACATAGGGCTGGACACATTCAGAGGTAGAATGCCCTGGATTCAATTCCCCATACCTAAAAAAAAAAAAAAGGGAGCGGGCTCCGTAGGGCGCTTCATGCCTCCAACAAGGACTAGACTGAGATAAGAGCCCTGGTGTAGTTTTCCAGAGCCTCCTGCCAGCATGGGGGCGGGGGCGGGGGGAGGCGGAGGCTGGGAGGCCTGGTGGGGGTGCAGCAGGCCCCGAGGTGGGAGACGGGAGCCGTGGTCGGATCCTGAACATCTGGAAAGTGGGCTGTGGGCCTGGCTCACAGACTGGATATGGGTGGTCAGAGCAAGGTCTAGGTAGCCCAAGGCTGGTGTTGCTGTCACCCGAGGCAGGGACCGCTTGGAGAGCGGTTGGGGACACGGAAGGCAGGCATTTGGGCTCTCCACCACCAGCGGCAGCCCTCCAGAAGCCTCCGATGGCCTTCTGGAAGTCTGGGGGGGGAGAGTGCAAGCCCACGCATGCTGCTTCCCTGCCCCCAACCGTCCACAACACGAAAGAAGCATGGCTTCCATCTGCTTCAGATGGAGCCCAGATGCGATGGGGCCCAGCCAGGCCACTCCACCGAGTGTCACCCGCCTCCCCGAAGGCCAGGCCAGACTCGCGGGTGGATTCTGACGAGCCCCGTCCTTGCCCGCAGGTCCTTCCAAAACTGTCGTCTTCCATTATCCACGAGATCGATAGCATTTTGGGCAATAAACCCTACAGCAAAAAGGACTACAGATCCTAAGTCGCCCCACCCGCCCGCCCGCCACCCGCTCGGACTGTTTCCGGTTCCCTCCCCGTCTGTTCGCTCGCTTATGCTGTTTCCACGCCAAGTGCAGAGTGGGGTCCGCATCCAAGAGACAACACCACGCCCAGACATCACCGGGAAACCGTCACCGCGGGATGCCGCCCGCTGCTACGCCTGACTCGCCTGACTCGGTGGGATGTGCGCCAGGGGGGGCGGCACCCGTTAGGAAGGACATCCGAGCCGTCCCACCAAGCCCGCACCGCCATCCATCCCCCGAGAAGAACCCGCGTTTCCTCCCAGCCACGGCCCTCCGTGGAGATTCCCAAAAGTCAAAGCCAGGCAAAGGCCTGGCTGGGTCGGCGGGGCAGGCAGGGCCGGCCTCTCCTCTGCCACGCACCCCCCACCCGGGAAGAGGGGGCTGGCGCTTCCTGGGGCGCCCTCTGCCAGGCCCTGGTAGTTGGGGGTCTCCTTCAGCGCCCCCTCTTCCCCTGGGCTCCAAAGTCCTTGGTGCTGGGCCTGACCTCAGCTCCCTCCAGCACCCTCCGGACCCCGACCCGCCCTTTGTACAGCCCTCGGCAGAGGCCGTGCCTGCCTGGCTGGTCCTCCGCCCCCACCCCTACCCTTGCTGGCGGGGGCAGGGACCCCAGGAGAGTTGGCTCTGAGGTTTGGAACCCACGAAAGTTTGAGGGGTCTGATGTTTAGCTCAGAGTCCCACCAAGACAATTGACAAGCCCCATCCAAGCGGGGGGAGACCTGGAGCACGTGGGAATGTCGAGGCACAGGGGTCTCCGTCCTCACCCCGAGGCCCTGTGGTGGAGTGCTGTTAGCTGGACCCGTCCGCCATGGGCAGGTGGCAGCAGGCGGGGCCTGTGTGCACAGGTGGGCGTCTCCAACACGTCTGTCCCGCACCAGGGTGGTGGCTTGGGTTCTGCCCAGGTAGCATCTTAGACCCTTTCCGTGAGAAGGTCCCAGTGTGGGAAAAGATCCTAGGGACCCGCTCCCTGGAGAGATGGCCAGGGCTGGTTATCCCCTCCCCCACACCTCCACCCCACCCTAGGACAGGCTGGAGAGAGGGAGGGCGGGAGGGAGGCAGAGGGCCAAGAAGCCTGTGGGCCTGGGGGACAGGCCTCCTGGAGACCCAGTCCTATGGTCCCTTGGTCCTAAGGGGTACCCAGCCTTGGCTAGCTATGCAAGAGTGGGGCTCTGCGGACCCCCCCCATCTACACCAGCTGGCTCCATAGAGGACCCCCACCTCCTGCCCAGCACAGCAGCTGGCCCCCCTCCCTCCCAGCACAGGCACGTCTGTCCCTGTGTCACCCTTCGGAGGAGTTGCAGTCCCAAGGAGGCCGCTCTCCAAGGGCCCGCTGTCCTGTCCCAGCCAGGAAGAGGCCTGGGACACCAGCTGTCCGCAAGCCATGAAAACACGGGAAGGAGGCGGGGGAGGACGAGAGGAGAACGGGGCACGTGGCTACCACCCACCTGCCTGCCCACCCCGGAATCTAGAAGCTTCTACCCAGCTCGCAGTCCAGGCCCTGGGGCGGGGGGGGGGGGTCTTCTCCCCAAGACTGGCTGCAAGCCTCACCTCCGTGCCGGGGATGGTGGTAGGGACAGATGGCCCACCCCTCGCCGGCAGGAAGGGGCCGGCCCCGTCCATTGCCCTGCCCACCCTGTGCGGTGGCACCCACGGTGAGGTGAGCTGGGCCACGGCCCTGCGCAGGGTGCTCAGGACCCCGGTACCTCCAAGGTGACGCTTTAGCAACTGGTTCTGAAGCGTCCCTTTTTCTTCCACATGCACTGCAGGACAGGTGGGACTCTGCTTCCGGGGGGCGGGCCCCCCAATGAAGGATGGGGGCCAGGCAGGGCCTTTGTGGAAGGGAACGAAAACCTAGGGCAGAGCAGCCTAGGAGAGCTGGCCCCTGGTCCCCAGGCACGGCACAGGTCTAGAGCCAGCTGCTGCCTCCCAGACCCCAGCTGCCTGCCAGCCACCCCCTCGCCCTCTCCTGCAAGCAGCTAGCCCAGCCTGGGCTCCCCGCCAGGAGTGCTTAACATAAGAAGAGGGTGCTGTCTGGGGGAATCAGTCTTCCTGGGGGACCCATGGAGCCCCGCTACCGCACATACCCCAGCCATGGTCATCCACGGTCCAGAGGAATGGCAGGGGCACCCCTCACCTCTGTCCTCTCCAGTCCTGTAAATAACGTGCTTCCTCTCCCCCTTTTCTAATGACCGTGGCCCCTCGGCTAACCGCGCCCCCGCCCGCCGGGCTCTGCCACAGCTTCCCAATGAGACTCAGACCGGGAGCCAGCCGCGTATTTATGGAATGACAAATAAAATCCAAGCCCTCCATCTCTGTGCCTGTTGTCCTCTCCAATCCTCAGGGTCCAGGCTGGGCCAGGGGCAGCAACTGCAGGGACCCAAGGACTGGGGGTCTCCCCGAAATTTTAGGGGGGAGGTACTGGGAATGGAGCCCAGGGGCATTCTACCTCTGAGCTGTACCCCCAGCCCTATTTTTTATTCTTTTTTTTTTTTTTTTTTTT
>PVLC010030233.1:0-19696 GCA_004027655.1 Graphiurus murinus | reverse complement strand
GGTACTGGGGATTGAACTCAGGGGCATTCTACCTCCGAGCTACGCCCCCAGCCCTATTTTTTATTCTTTATTTTGAAACCGAGTCTCACTAAGTTGTGGAGTGCCTCACTAGGTAGCTGAGGCTGGCCGCGAACCCGGATCCTCCGGTCTCAGCCTCCCGAATGCTGGGATTACAAGCGTGCGCCACCACGCCCGGCTCCCTTTTTATTTTTTTGAAACAGGGTCTTGCTAAGTTGCTGAGGGTCTCACTAAGTTGCTGAGGCTGGCCTAAGAGCTGCAATTCTCCTGTCTCAGCCTCCCAAGTACTGGAGCCACCACAGCCAGCATCATCTTTCTTTCTTTCTTTCTTTCTTTCTTTCTTTCTTTCTTTCTTTCTTTCTTTCTTTCTTTCTTTCTTTCTTTCTTTTTCAGTACTGGGAATTGAACCCAGGGGCATTCCACCTCCAAGCTACACCCCCAGTCCTTTTTTTAATTCTTTATTTTGAAACAGGGTCTCACTAAGTTGCGGAGTGCCTCACTAAGTAGCTGAGGCTGGCAGCGAACCTGCTATCCACCAGTCTCAGCCTCCCAAGTTACTGGGATTACAAGCGTGAGTCACCACGCCCGGCTCATCTGGCTTTCTTTAGCAGCACTGAAAGCATGCTGGAGGGGTCTTGCTTGCCAGGGACGGCTGACATCTTCTCTGCCGTTTCAGGCTCTTAGGAACTGGACCCATACCCAGAACCTCAGGGAGCACCCTGTTTTCCCAGAGCCAGATGCAAGTCATACAGACAGAGAGACGTGTCCTACACAGTCCACCAGGAAAACTGTGGCCAGCTGGTGACCACAGGTCACAGCTGTCATTTGTCTGCTCCATCCCCCACAGCCCCAGGAGGCAGAGTCAGGGGCCCTTTCTTCACCCCTCACCATGTGGGAACTGCAAGTAAGATCTTGAGGATTTCTCTGCTTGTCTTTCTTCATCTGTCATGCAGAGGCGATTCTGTTAGGACTCCTCCAAGGATCCTCTGGGGATTGAGTGAGACAATGCGGCCATAACAGGAACACCCCTGCTGCGGTCCGTCCCCTGAAGGTTCAAGGCCTGGAAGTCTGACCCCAAAGTAAAAGTCCTGAGAGATGTCGAAACCTTTAAGAGTGGGCCTAGTAGAAGGAAATTAGGTCACGGGGGGCACCGCCCTCGGAAGGGACCAAGGGTCCCTTGAAAGGGAGTGAGCTAGGTCTCCAGGGGCTGGATTGATTCCCCTGAAATACGGTTGTTATAAGGTGAGGCCATGTTTGGCTCTTCTGCACAAGTACCTCTCCCCGGCGTAGGATGCCGAGCTAAAAGTCAGCAAGAGCCGGGCGTGGTGGAGCACTCCTGTAATCCCAGCACTTGGGAGGCTGAGACCGGAGGATCCGGGTTCGCAGCCAGCCTCAGCTATTTAGTGAGACCCTCTGCAACTTGGTGAGACCCTGTTTCAAAATAAAGAATAAGAAAAAAAGACTGGGGGTGTAGCTTGGAGGTAGAATGCCCCTGAGTTCAATTCCCAGTACTGCAAAAAATAAATAAATAAATAAATAAATAAATAAATAAATAAATAAAAATAATAAAAGTGGAGGGAGGGGTAGGGTTGTAACTCAGAGGGGGAATGCCCCTGAGTGAAATCCCTAGTACCATAAAAAAAAAATATATATATATATATATATATATAAAATACAAAATAAATTCTGTTTTTAGTATTCACACAATAGCTATCTCAGGTTTTCAGATTCACATAACATCTGTCTCTGATCATTAATTTGGTGCAGACTGTAGTTTACATTTGCCTGGTGGTAACACTTCTCTCCTGAATGCTCTTAGTCCCACGTATGCAAGTTCCTCCAAGCCAGGAGTAAAGAGGTTTCCTAGAAGCCTTGTGCAGAGGGTGTGTAGGGACTGGGGGCTTCACCTCCATACTCACCCCCGGAGGCCTCGGGACCCCGAGGGGCCAGCCTCTGGCTGCTCTCCATCCTTGCTGTTGGGTGGACACCCCCCTCTGTTTTTTGTTTTGGTTTTTTATTTTTATTTTTTGCAGTACTGAGGATTGAACTCAGGGGCATTCTACCTCTGAGCTACACCCCCAGCCCCATTTTTTATTCTTTATTTTGAAACCGGGTCTCGCTAAGTTGTGGAGGGCCTCACTAGGTAGCTGAGACTGGCCTCGAACCCGGATCCTCCGGTCTCAGCCTCCCGAATGCTGGGATTATAAGCGTGCGCCACCACGCCTGGCTTGGACACCCCCCTCTGGAAGCTTGTAGAAGTTGAGACTCTGGGCCCGCCCACTCAGGTGGGCAAGGAGCAGGGACTCAGCCTCTGTGAGGGGTGCAGGGGGCGGGACTGGGGACTCGGTGGCTGGGGTATCAGTGGACACTCCGTCCACGAGGGAGATGGAGACCCATCTTCGGCAGTGACAAGTGGGGGTCTTGTTGCGCTGAGCGCAGAGGTTGCAGAGCCGTGGTGGGGAGTTGGGGAGTTGGGGGGCGGTCTCCAGTGGCCCAGATCATCGCCCAGCCCCTGAAATGGAAGGTCCTGACTTGGACCTTGGGCCACATGTCCCAGATTCGGCTGCTGGGCTGAAAACTCGGGGTCAGCGCTTCTGGAGGGAACAGTGGGGTCTGAGCCCCAAAGGGAAAGGCGAGGCTGGGCATCTGGAGGGGGAAGTGGGGATCCAGGGGGACTCTGGGGAGAGGGGCTGGGCTCTGAGTAGAGCACTGGGACCTTGACCTCTGGGGCCAGCAGCGTGAGGGTCTTTCCAGAAAGGATCTGGAGGGGGGCCCAGAGAGGGATACAGGCGCTCAGGCTCAGACAGTCCTCTCAGCCAGCCTCCACACCTCTGCAAAGCCGCCTGAGGCTCTGGGGAAGGTCCCTGCTGCAGGACAAGTGAAAAGGGGTGGAGTGGGGGAGGCGGAGACTTGGTGGACACTAATCAGTACATTCAAACCAAGCTATATATATATATATATATATATTTTTTTTTTTGGTACTGGTGACTGACCCCAGGGGCATTCTACCTCCAAGTTATACCCCCAGCCCTTTTCATTATTTATTATTATTATTATTATTATTATTATTATTATTATTATTATTATTATTGGTACTGGGAATGAAACCCAGGGGCATTCTACCTCCAAGCTATACCCCCAGCCAGATTTTTATTCTTTTATTTTGAAACAGGGTCTCACTAAGTTGTGGAATGCGTCACTAAGTAGCTGAGGCTGGCCGTGAACCTGTGATCCTCCTATTTCAGCCTCCTCAGTACTGGGATTACAAGCGTGTGCCACCATGCCCAGCTATTATTTTTTATTTTGAAAGAGGGTCTTGATAAATTGCTGAGGCTGGCCTCCAGCCTATGATCCTCCTGTTTTAGCCTCCCAAGTCCTGGGATTACAAGTGAACGTCACCGCATCCAGTTTATATTGACTTCTTATTGTATGTTAGTTTAGAAAGGCAAACTAACACATTGGCTCAGAAGGACTCACCTGGTACTAAATATTATATTGCAAGTTATAGCAAACGATGGTAATTCTAAGCAGTATTCCTAAACCCAACTTGGTAGGTAATGAAAACAAATCATGTCTATGTGAAATCAAGCTCAAAATCACTCATTTAAAATAAAAAGTAGGAGCTTTGTGTTGTATAAATTTTATATGTGCAAGCAAGCTCAGAAAAATAGTCACCCCAAAAGTATAATCTTACTGTAGGTTAGAGCAAAGTAAGTAGGTTAAGTACAGTGTCATATCACATTTATATCTGAGACCACTCAAAAGAACTTTATTATGTTGAATTAGTGAAAACGAAGATGAAACTAAAGTACATGTGTACAAATAAGCAGTACATTTGTAAATAAGCTGCTATGCAATAGAAATTCTCCTTTAAGGGGACTTCTAATGGTAATAAAGAGTGAATAAAAATGAGTATATCTGAGTAATATTAAGAAATATATCATTTCACCTTAACCTAACTTGTTATGAGGAATTAGAGTAATTCTAGTCAATATTAGGCATTTAGGTGAAATCAAGCTAAAATCACTCCAAGTGAAAATTTCCAAGTGGAATTTCTTACTGCTCCTTAGAGATGATTCATATGTAAGAGTTTCATGTTAGACTCGAGTGTGGGCTTGAACAGTCACAAAAAGACCTACTTAAATTTAGAGTGTATCTGTTTATATGAAATCAAGCTCGAACTCATTCATTTCAAATGAACCTTATCAGCTTCGTATGCTCTTTATAAACTTTATACGTGCGAACAAGCTCACAAACACATCTTCATCTCAAAATGACCTGTTTCCCTGGCTTGCTAGGGGGAGTTCCCCAGGCCCGGCATGAAAGAAACTCCCCCCCCACCTTTCCCCAGTTATAGTATTGATTTTTTTTTTTTTTTAATGTGGTACCGAGGATTGAATCCAGGGGCATTCTACCCCTAAGTCCTATTTTTATCCTTTATTTGGAAACAGGGTCTCACTAAGTTGCAGAGGGCCTCACTAAGTAGCTGAGGCTGGCTGGATCCTAGATCCTCTGGTCTCAGCCTCCCAAGACAGTGTTGATTTTGATGGAGAACACCAGCAAGCAGGTCCCCGATTTCCTCTCCAGAAGCTGAGTCCTGATGTTGGCTCTAGAAACGAAATTCCCTCTTTTCACATCAGAGACTAAGACTGTCCACTGGGGGCTGAGCTTCTACCAAACGCCCCAGCAGGTGGGTCTACACTTCCTTTCCATAAGTCCCAATTCCAGCTGCAGAGCTCACCCCCTGACCCAGAGGCTCCACCCCACTGCCCAGGCCTGAGTCTAAGACTCAGCTACTAGATCTGGAAACTAAGTGCCCAGATCGCCCCCTCCAGATGAGTTCATACTTCCTCTTCCAGAGGCTGAGTCTGGATTTGGGCTCCCTAGGCAGATCTTACCTCCCGTCCCAGAGGACGACACCCTTGCTTTTCTCTCTGAAGGAGGGAACCTGCTGTTGGCCCGGAACCTGCTGTTGGCCCCACAGCCCAAGTCCCCAGTACCCCTTCTGGAGGCTGAGTCCGTTGACTCCAGAGGATACCTGCCCCATTGTTCACCATGGAGACAATGTTCTCCTCCCTCACCACAAGCTAGGTGCCTGCCTCTGGCCCCAGAAGCTGCGTCCTCGCTCCTCGTCCCAAAGGCCAAGTCCATACTTAATCAGGAGAAGGCGAGTTTTGATTTCAGTTCTAGACTCCACACCGCTCGCATCTGCGCCCCTGCAGTTCCCCTTTCCCTTGCCTCTGGGGCTAGGTCCCGCCTGTCCTCCTAGAAACCCTCACCCCAGCTTTTCTTTCCAGGCTTTCAGCACTCTACCGTTGGCTGCAACTGTAGTATTTTGTCCCAGGTAGCAGCTGGTTATTCTTTTGTCTTCCGTCCTGTCTGAGGAATGCCCTTGGCATGAACACTTTTTTTTTCTTTACTTTTTTGCGGTACTGGGGATTGAACTCAGGGGCATTCTACCTCCGAGCTACACCCTTGGCCCTATTTTTTTTTTTTTTTAATTCTTTATTTTGAAACAGGGTCTCACTAAGTTGCAGAAGGCCTCATTAAGTAGCTGAGGCTGGCTGCACCTGGATCCTCCTGTCTCAGCCTCCCAAGTACTGGGATTACAAGCGTGCGCCACCACGCCTGGCCTGGCATAAACACTTTTGTTCTGAGTTCTGAGTAAGGTAAAACAAAAGCAAACAGCTTGCTTCAACACTTCAGGTAGCTCCCGTGCTGGTTAGAACAGACATAATTCTTTGAGAATCGTTTTGCTCTGCTTCCTTCAGAGGGAAGCAAAGGTCAAGGTCCCATGGTGGGAATATGGGCTTTAGAGAGCTGCTGAGCCCGGCTGATGGCCAGCACTTTAATCCCAGTACTTGGGAGGCTGAGACAGGAGAATTGCAGGTTCGCAGCCAGCCTCAGCAATTTGTGAGGCCCTCCGCAACTTAGTGAGACACTGTTTCAAAATAAAAAATAAAAAATAGGGCTGGAGGTGTAGCTCGGAGGTAGAATGCCACTGGGTTCGGTCCCCAGTACCGGAAAAAAAAAAAAGTTGCTGAGCCAGGGAGAGAAAGTTTTCTTAATGTTTCTCCTTTTTTTAAAAAAATTTTTTTTTATAACTGTACTTCAGTTTTAGAGAAGTTTTAGGTCCACCACAAACTTGAGTGGGACAGATTTCGCATTGATGGCAGTCCTGTCCTTGCACTTATTTAAACTGTTGCATGTATGTTCGCCATAGGGTTAGAGTCGTGAGCAAGAGCTGCAAGGTCCTAAGACCAATAAGTCATGTTACGAATGATTTGTTTTATATCCCATGCTCTGTACAGTTAGTAAGAGTCACCGAGGAGCACAGGGAGAGACTGAGGGAGGAATCCACCTTTTATGACAACAGAACAGAGTTTTAGGAGGATCTCTCTCTCTCCTGGCTCATAATGACCTTGTGGTTGTTTTGTTTTTGTTTTTTTTTTTCCTGTTTTTGAGTACCGCAGGGCAGAGAAGTCTTGGAAGGCCTCCATAAAAAAGGTAAAGAGAAATAAGAGAGTGGAAAGAGGGATAATGGAAAAAATAAAAATACAATCTTCTGCCAACCTAGAAAATCCTCTTCATAAATGTAGAAAAGAGCTTTATTACTGAATAAATTTAGACCAGACTGTGCAACACATCATAAGCAATCTGTTAGCGAGAGTCCAAAGACAGAAAGAACAGACACCAGCCATACAAACGTGTGCTCAAGATTAATGAGAATCTGTCCTTTCGTAAGAGGGTTTGACACTGTTGGCTATATACTTTTCCATCGTTCATCCGAAACTCACCTGGTATTTGGAAGCAGCCATCTGTGCTAGTTAATTGCCTTTATCAGAAAGAAAAATAAATTTCTCCTGTGCTATGACAAGCAGGCTGCTGTACCTTGGAGGGAGGCCCCTATGCCAAACTCCTTGTCAGTGGGGGATGGGGTGCTGGCTTCCTGAATGCTGACACTTCAGAGCCCTTTGGGAGGAGAGGCCTTCAAGTAAAACACTCCTAAGTGGTAAAGCTGGCAAGATACTTTTTCAGTCTTTCAGAAGATTTACAAATATATCAAAGGGGCATGTGATTTACAAAGATTTCTCATGGAGATACTCTTAAGTGGGGAGGTCAACAGGGAAAATCCAATTTAATTTTGTGTGTGTGTGTGTGTGTGTGTGTGTATGTGTGGTATTGGGGATAGATTCCAGGGGCCTTCTATCTCCAAGCTTCCAAGCTACACCCCCAGTCCTTTTTTTTGCGGTACTGGGGATTGAACTCAGGGGCATTCTACCTCCAAGCTACACCCCCAGCCCTATTTTTTATTCTTTATTTTGAAACTGAGTCTCACTAAGTTGCAGAGTGCCTCACTAGGTAGCTGAGGCTGGCCACGAACCCGGATCCTCCGGTCTCAGCCTCCCAAATGCTGGGATTACAAGCATGTGCCACCACGCCCGGCTACCCCCAGTCCTTTTTATTTTTTTGTTTTTGAAACAGGGTCTCCCTAGGTTGATGAGAGTTTCACTACTTATTGAGGCTGTCCTCTGTTGGGGTCTTAGCTGGGCCCCTCTAGACCTCACCTCTAGATGGCGCCTGGCAGAGTGCCAGAAGCGGCTGCAGGTGGTAACATCCTAGGGCTGTGCCACGCTAGAGCACATGCACCAGCACGCCCGGCCGTGGCCTGCCCAGGTGAGAGCTGGATGCAGGCACCTCGTGGCTCAAGCCCTGTGTGGCTTTAAGAGCCTCCGCCTCTCACCCGAGAGGGTTGGTTGCTGGGAGGTTGATCGGTTGTTGATGGGGGAATGGTTGGTTGCTGGAGAGAGAGGTTGTTGGGGGTTTGTTGGAGAAGTACTATTGTGAGGAACGGCTACGGAGAACGAGAGTGGGGGGAGAGAGATGATTGTGGCTAGAGAGACAGTTACTGTCAGGGTTAAGAGAATGATTACTGTTACTGTTACTGCTTGGGTAACCTCCTCGGTCCCAGGGAGAGAGAGAGAGAGAGAGGTATGATAAAGAGAAGCTTGAACCAGCAACATTTGGTTATCGTCTCCATTGGGGCCTCACGGTTGAGGGTCCAGTATGGGGGACGATACTCCTCGAACCTGAGATTCTTCTGTCTCAGCCTCCCAAGTACTGGAATTACAGGTGTGTACCACCACACCTGGCTCCTAACAGATTTTAACAGAAAGTCAGGTGTGTAGTAAGGCCCAGAAGAGATTATTGGGGAACCGTGCGCTCTGAAATGGAATAGGTCAAATTCTCGAACATCCAGGCTGTTTAGTGCTGGGAGCTACTCTCCTTGTGCTGGAGAAGGTGGCGGCTGCTTGGTGTACATTCATTTACTGTTTTTTTTGTAGGTACAAGTTACATTCTGGGATAGGGGTATGATCTTCTCGGAGGAAGCATGGAAGAGACCAAGCTCTGAGCAGAGGAACCTAGAGGAAGAAGTGATGCTGGGAAACTTCAATCTCCTCTCATTGGTGAGATTGTGCTTTTTCTTTAATTTATTAGAGATTTATTGACCACCTGCTATCTTCCAGAGAATGTTCTAGACACATCAAACACCCCTGCCACGTTCGGCTTACTTTTTGGTGTAAGATGAAAGACAACAAAAGACTTCATAGTGTTCTGGGCTGGCCTGAGGCCTCAGCCTTAGCATAAGTGACCCCATGTTGCTGCCCTTGGTGACCCAGCTCGTCATGCATAACTGCTTGTTTGGCTTCTGTAATTTCTGCTTGACTCGCCCCTGCAGGAACAGCCTGTTAGGAACTTCCCATCCTTGTCACAACCAGGATGTATATAATAGAAGGATCTATCTTTGTCACAACCAGGGTACATGTGGTACAGAAGGGGTTGACGTGGTGTGTTGAGTTTATGCACAATATTGTTTTGTGCTTCTGAACTTTATGCTTGGCCACCACCCCTGCTGTGCTGCCCTGCTGTGAGAACCTAAACTTTTCACCCTGAGCTTACGGTTTGTCTGTATAAAAGTAGTCCAAAACAGCCATTCGGCACTGCATTCAGGTTTAGTGTCTAGTGTAGTCCTGGCCGGTTAATAAAGGTTTTCTTTGGCTATTTTCGGGTCTGAGTGGTATTCCCCGGTGGTCCTACGTCATAACAATATACAGGAGTATTATAGTATATGTATTATATATATACATACACAGGAGTACTATAGTATATGTATACATATACATACACGAGAGTACTATTGTATATGTACATATATTCATACACGGGAGTACTATTGTATATGTACATATATACATACACGGGAGTACTATAGTATAAGTAGATATATACATACACAGGAGTACTATAGTATAAGTAGATATATACATAACAGGGGCATTATAGTAGAGCATGTTAAAAGGTGATAATTGTCTCAACAAGACCCCAAAAGTACAAGGAACTCAAAGGAAGATCAGTACATGGGATTGCATTAAACTAAAGAGCTTCTGTGCAGCAAAGGAAACTATTAAGAATCTCAGAGAGCCCACAGCGTGGGAGAAAATTTTTGCCAGCTACTCTACTGATAGAGGACTACTATCTAGGATATACAGGGAACTCAAGAAACTCACAGCTAAGAAAACAAATAACCCAATCAAAAAATGGGCAAAGGATCTAAATAGACACTTCACAAAAGAAGAAATACAAATGGCCAATAAATGTATGAGGAGATGTTCAACATCATTAGCAATCAGAGATGCAAATCAAAACCACCTTGAGATTCCACCTAACTCCAATCAGAATGGCAGAATGGCGATTATCAAGAACACAAACAACAACAAATGCTGGCAAGGGTGTGGAGAAGTGGGAATCCTAATACATTGTTGGTGGGATTGCAAACTAGTGCAACCACTTTGGAAAACAATATGGAGGACTCTCAGACGAATGAGAATGAACCTACCATATGATCCAGCAATACCACTTTTGGGTATCTACCCAAAAGAATGGAAACCAAACTATCAGACCGACGCATGTGTATCTATGTTTATAGCCACACAATTCACAATTGCCAAACTATGGAACCAGCCAAGATGTCCATCTACAGATGAATGGATTACAAAACTATGGGATATGTACACAATGGAATTTTACTCAGCCATAAAGAAGAACAAAATCATTTTTTGCAGGGAAATGGATGGAACTGGAAAACATTAGGTTAAGTGAGATTTTTCTACAAAAAGTAGAAAATCATATGCTCTCCCTAATATGTGGAAGCTAGGGAGAAAAGGGGACATAAGAGGGACTCCAGAGGAAGGAGAAAGCTTAGGTGAGTAAAGAATTTGACTAACAGATGGGGGGAGGGGGGACACCCTAATGCACATGATGTACTTTCATGAACAAATCAAAGTCAATCACTAAACTGAACTTGAGAAGGAGGGAGGGCGAGGAAGTGGGGCGGGAATTGGGGAAGGGTTAAATGAGAAATGTGTGCGTGTATGCCTTTTTCAGCTTGTACCTAACAAAGATGTATGATTACAGTGCACCAATTTAAATAAATAAATTAATTAATTAAATTAAGTAATGATTGTGCCGGGCATGGTGGCACACGCTTGTAATCTCAATACTTGGAAGGCTGAGACAGGAGGATCGCAGGTTCAAAGCCAATCTCAGTAATTTGGTAAGGGTCTCAGCAACTTAGCAAGACCCTGTTTCCAAATAAAAAATAAAATAGGTTTGGGGTTGTAGCCTGGAGATAGAACACCTCTAGGTTCCATTCTTAGTAACACACACACACACACACACACACACACACACACACACACACACAAAGGTGATAATTGTTTCATAGCAAAAATAATAAGAAATAGCAGGGTACATGGTATTGAGTGTGACAGGACAGCTGGCTGAAATTTGAAATTAGATATTTGAAATCAATGAGGAAGTAACATTTGACCAAAGACATGATGTGACTTGGAAGATTTTAGTAGAAAGAAGAGGCTCACTGCAATGCAGGCTGTTCATAGAGCAGAATGCTTGCTTGAAAGGTTCCCACTCTGACATATAGAAGATGTTTTTGGCTTTAACCAGAAGTCAAATCTCATCCGACACCAGAGGACACTCTGACGGGAGGAGCCTTGTATGTGCAGGATTACCGGCAAGCCTTGAGCCACAGTCAAACCTCCTCTTATAACAGAGGGACACACAAGGAGTGGTTCCCACAGGTGCATGGAGGGTGAGAGATGTTTCAGAGATGTGTTGCTCTTCTCAGGTGCCGCAGGACATGTTGGGGGTAGGAACCTCAGTATCTCTGTTGCCTCATGGTGCCCGCGAGGATGCACTTAGGAATTGTGGGTGAGGCAGTAGCAGAAGGCCAAGACTTAGGAAGCTCCATGGCAGCCCTGAGGGAGGTGTCACGTGGACAGGGTGCTGGTGAGGGTCAGTAGCAGAGGCCCTTCCTTCCGGGCTTGTACACCACTGGCAGAATCCATGTGGGATGCTGTGGACCTTGCCCACGTGACCTCTTCAGGGCCAACACCCCCGCTGCGTCAGAGGACAGGGCTCCTGCTTGCACGGCTGCGCGCCTGTCCACAGTCGCTCTCAGTCACAGGGAGCTACAGAACCCGGGGCTCGGCACCTCCCCAAGGCGGGCTCCTGGCCAGGGACCCGTTGATGTCAGGAGCTAAGACATCCCTGATCCGGGGTCCCCACTGGGCTAACGGTTTCTCGGCTGCAGACATGCAGGGCAGCCTCTCTGTGTGTCCGGTTCTCCCTCAGTCCCCAGGGCACCCCGATTCTGCTTCTCATTGTCTCTCGGGAACCTGACCGAAGGCATCTTAGCATCAAGAATGAGCCTTTGGCGTGTCATCCTCAGCAAATGCCAGAGTAGACAGAAAAGAAGCTCTGTGGGCACAGGAGAAATTGGCACAGACTTAGGAAAGAGGCATACTTCCTAGGAGAACAGCCTTTCTTTTTTTTTGGTACTGGAGATTGAACCCAGGGGCATTCTACCTCCAAGCTACACCCCCAGCCCTATTTTATATTCTTTATTTTGAAACCGGGTCTCACTAAATTGCAGAGTGCCTCACTAGGTAGCTGAGGCTGGCCGTGAACCCAGATCCTCCGGTCTCAGCCTCCCAAATGCTGGGATTACAAGCATGTACCACCACACCTGGCTTATTTTTTTATTTTGAAACAGGGTCTCACTAAGTTGCAGAGGGCCTCACTAAGTAGCTGAGGCTGTCCGTGAATCAAGATCTTCCGGTCTTAGCCTCCCAAGTACTAGGATTACAAGCGTGGGCCACCATGCCCGGATTATTCTTTATTTTTGAAACAGTGTCTCACTAAGTTGTGGAGGGCCTCCCTAGGTAACTGAGGCTGGCCTTGAACCCGGATCCTCCTATCTCAGTCTCCCAAATGCTGGGATTACAAGCATGCACCACCACGCCTGGCTTAACACAGGTTTTTAAAGAAACTGAATTCCCCATAACCTGTAACAACCTCAGACATGGTCCAGGGTCAGGACCGCCAAAGACTAGGAACAAAGAAGTGATCTCTGTAGTCTGGAGGGGGGCTCCTCTGGGCTCCTGCCCACTCCTCTGTCTCCAGGAAGGGCTGCTGGAATCAGTGCCCTCCTCCCACCCCAGCAGGAAGCAGAACTGAGGAGTGCTGAGGTCTTCCTCTGAAGAGGGAGGTACAGAGCCCCCACTTCACAGTTCTTGGGCTTTGGTGCTCCAGGAAGAGCAGCTCAGTCTTTGTGCAGGGGTTTATTTCTGACACCAGATCAGTGGTCTCAAACTCAAGTGCTGGTGGTACCTGGAAAGCTTTACTAATACGGGGAGCATGTCCAGAGGGGGTATGTGTGGGGTTCTGTAGAAACTGGGGGGGCTCATGTTCAAGTTAAATTGCTTCCTGCCTCCGCTCCAAAGCCTTAAGCTCCACTCTTTGGGGCCTTTTCATGCAACTGTACAACTGTACAACATGTACAACTGTACCTGCTGGTAAGGCTGTCACGGTGCAGCGGGCTCTTTTCCTCCATTCAACTAGATTTGTTGAATCAGGAAAATTAAAGAACTGATAGACAGCGTGGCTGCAGCTTAAGCAAGCCTTTATTACAAAGCAAGAAATAGGGAAGAAAAAAAGCAGCTTGCTGGAGAGACAGGATGCAGAACCTGAAAATGGAACTCTGCCTCCTCTCAGACCCCCGCCCCCCGCCCTTAAAGACAGTTTTTTTCCCCCCCTGGGATTTCTTTATCTAGGTTGCCATGTCAACGGGCTAGCAACTCATTTTCTCAGGCAGGTGGTATTATCTTGTCTCTGGTCAGCACACTCACTAAGTGCGGGGCTGATAATCGATCTTTCTCTACCTCTGCTGTATTGGTTGCCCATCAATTCTGGGAGCTTTGAAATAACATATGCAGTTTACATCCTGCATACCAAGCCCGGGTCACTGAGAAAAAGGACGACAGAGGCACTGATTTGCAGCCGGCGCAGCTGCGTGTCACCTGCAAGAGCAAGGCATAAGGTGCTTGGTATCTTTATAGCTTTAAGGCAGAGCTACTTGTGATCGCAGGGCTTTTCATTGCTTTTATATTTTTAAGGCTCTAATTGCTTCTACATTTGTACCATGGGTTAACATCGGCACAAAGGCAAGGGGAGTGGGAGTCCTGCCAAGCTGCCAAGCTGCAGTCTTTCCCTGCCTCAGTGCTTACGAAACTCCCAGGCTCTGACCGCCTTTTATTGGAAATCAATACTGGGGCGATTTCCCAGTACCGGCACACTGCCTCGTTCTTTGAGTCATAACCTTGAATCCAGAAACTCCATCATTTTCCCTCACTTTCAGTTTCAGTTGAATGCTCTTTTTCATGTTGATTTTTTGCTGAGTTTTTGGAGAAAAATGGGGGCCGGGATATAGCTCAGTGACAGAGCACTTGCCTAGCATACCTGAGGCCCTGCGTTTAATCCCCAGCACCATTAAGACAAAAAAAGGTGGACTATGAAGAATGAACAATGATTTTAGCATGGAAACATTTGACCTAGTAATCAGAATAGGTAGAAACAAGGTAATCTAACAGAAGAACTTACAGAAATGTGACTGCTTAGAATAGCTAACAAAACTGTACAGTAGTCTCTCCTTATCTGGAGTTTTTTTCCTATGGTTTTTCTTATCTGTGGTCAATCACCATCCAAAAATATTAAATGGAAAATTCCCCAAGTAAGCAATTCATAAGTTTTAGGTTGTTCACTATTTTGAGTAGCAGGATGGAACATCAGGACTTCCTGATCCCTCCTGCCTGGAATATGAATCATCCTTTCTTCTATCAGAGATTCCCAAACTTGTTTGGCTTACTGCTCCTTTTTTTTTTTTTTTTTTTCGGTACTGGGGATTGAACTCAGGGGCATTCTACCTCCGAGCTATACCCCCAGCCCTATTTTTTATTCTTTATTTTGAAACCGAGTCTCGCTAAGTTGCGGAGTGCCTCACTAGGTAGCTGAGGCTGGCCGCGAACCCGGATCCTCCGGTCTCAGCCTCCCGAATGCTGGGATTACAAGCGTGTGCCACCACGCCTGGCTTACTGCTCCTTTTTCAGAAAAAAATTACTCAGTACCGCCCACAGCCCCTTGCTGGAAATCTACCTTCTTTAAGCGAATAAACAGAAAGACGCAGTGAGAAGTTTGCGTCTGTAGCTCTTGGTGGGAGGCGGAGCTTGTCCCGGTCGTGTGTGCTGTCCAGCTGTGAGTCACTTAGTAATTGTGCAGTTATTAGATTGACTGCGGTTTTGCAGTGCTTATGCTCAAGAAGTCCTTATTTTACTTAACAATGGCCTTAAAGGGCAAGAATAGTGATGCTGGCAATTTGGGCGTGTCACACAGAGAGCGTCCTTTAAGTATAAAGTTTATCATAGGTATGTATGTATGTATGGAAGAAATATAGCATCTATAGGATGTGGTAGTATCTGAGGTTTCATGCGTTCACTGGAGGTCTTGGACTGTATTCCCCTGGGCTAAGGAGGGGGGGCTGCTCTGTAGCATGTTAGATGGTAACCAATATTAGGAGAAATATAAGCAGAGATGAGAGGTGGGTGGATGTGAAGGTTGCAGTTTTAAATAGGGTGACCATGGCAGTCCTCACTGGAAAAATGTTATTTAAGCATTCCAGGTAGAGGCGAAAGCAAATGCAAAGGTGCTGAGGCAGGAGCACGGTGAACCAGGTAACCGAGGTGCGTTACCTGGAAGACGAGTGGAGGAGAGGAGGACCAAGAAGCAATGGGCGGGGGGAGGCGGGAAGAGTGTGCCACGAGCCGGCCCAGTAAGGACGTAAGCCAGGCAGGTGTGTGTCCAAAAGGGAGCCCAAGACTCCGCAGAAGTTCAGAGCTCGCGCTTACCACCCTCCCGCCGGGCGAATCTGCCTCCGCCCCCCGCCCAACACAGCTCCGCCCGGGTCGGAACTCTAGGCCTCCGCCGGCACCGGAAGTAGTTTTCTACCCGGCCGGATTTGCCGACGGCGGCACTTCCGGTAGCGGCGGCGGGAACCGAGCTGTTGGCGGGCGGCTAGGCCTCTGTGGAGGCGAATCCAGTGGGAATCGGAGCCATCAGGACCGCCACCATGGTGAGAAGGCGCGGGCCGGCGACAGGGGAGCTTCCGAGGGCGTTGTGGAGTGCGGACGGCGGCTGGCTGGAGAAAGCCGTGGGTTGGAACCGCTTATGGCGGTGAAGGCCCGAGCCGCGGCGGCTCGGTTTGGGGAAGAAAGACCTGGGTCCTGACCGTTTGGCGGGACAGGGGGAGGAAAGGAAGGCGGGAGTCAGGGGACGGAGGTCGGCCCGCTCGGTAATGGCGAAAGGAGGGCCGCACCTCGACCCCACTGTAGCGGTGCCTGGAACCCGGCAGGCACGGAATAAACTTTTGCGGCAGAAATGTTATGTTCAGGGTTTCGAAGCCGACACTAGAGCTCACGACTAGGGCGGGTCCGCTGTGAGGCTCGGACTTGTGAAAGGGGGTGAGAAGCGGAGAAGAAGGTGCGGAAAGTTTAATGGCCCGGAACTCGAATCTTGCCGGGTCTGGTGGATGGGGAAGAGGGAGTGGGAGAGTAGTTGAGAATGTTTGAAGAGTTCGATTCATTTGTTAAGAATACTTTTATGTTTGCGTATGCCTGCCTTTTCAGGCGCTGTGGCCACACCAGGAATGTGTATTTCCTTCACCGACTTCACTTTGTAGTAGAGGTCACGGATAATAAGTTCAGTGTGGTAATTTAGCTTTAGGCAAAAATAACGGTGGTAGGCGGGATGAGAAAGCTTCCTCTAGTAGAGGACTCCTGAGCGGAGTCCTAAAAGATGAGCAGTTTTCCTGGGGAACTCCAGAGCAAAGACATCAATGATAGCACAATTGAAAGCTGCGGGGAAAGGAAGATGAGACGAGGAATTGGCAGGAACCTGGTTACTAAAGGTTTTGAATGTTACTTTATGCTCATGGTGATAACAGGTCATTGAAAGATTTTTTTGGGGGGGGTACTGGGGATTGAACCCACTGAGCTACACTCCTGCCTTTTTATGAAATTTTGAAACAGGGTCTCGAAGGCCTCGAATCTGTGATCCTTATGTCTTGGCCTCTCCCAAGTACTGAGATTACAGGTGCCCTCACACCTGGTCATTGAGGGATTTTAACTGGCACAATGACATCAACTTCGTTGGGTTTAGAAAGATCACGCTAGCTGTTATGTAGCAGATGAGACTGGAAGCAGAGAAACCTAATAGGATATTGTTTGGAGGATTGGCTGGCTAGATTCCAACACAGCTTTCCAGCAGTAAGACAGATCAGGTAATGTAATAACCTCTTCTGGTCTCTGGCCTCATCTGTAAAACAGGAATGATTATGGCCCAGTTTTGAGAATTGAATGAGATGTACTGTGCCTGGCCACACAGTAAGCATCCAGTAAGCCTTAGTTATTACAAGGCAAATGGACCAATAATGCTGCCCTGAAGGTTCAGATCCTTGTGAATAGAAGCTGTTTAAAATGATCATCTAAAGGAGAAACAGCCACATTCCCTACTCTTTAGGCGGTACCTTAGAGGAGTCAGAGTTCAGATTCACACATTCTGGATTCAGAAACTCGTTCAAGCTTACAAACAACAAGCACAGTGTCTGGTCCAGAGAGGGCGCTGGATAAGGTCAGTTAGACTGATGGGAAGCTGATCACACAGATCAGATGCCAGGCGATTTGTGCCAGACATAAACTGCCAAGGGCACACAGAGATGTCCCTATGGTCTTTCCCTTTATTTTAGCAAAGTTACATTGGAAACCAGGCTGTATTGTTGGGTTAAAGATTAAGTGTAGCATGCAATATAATCATGTGTCCAAACTGATTAGCACCCTACTCAAAATTTTCCCTCCCAAAAAGTTTTGAAGGGACACCCATAAATTCTTGATTTGGGTGTTTCATTTTCCTCACCTCCAAGATGATCAACTCCTTTCTGGTAATAAACTCCTTGATTGGATTTTTAGTGTCAGCCCTACTTTAGCTTTTCCTTTATTCAGTTTTTATTTTTTTATTTTAGTTTAATTTTTTTGTGTTACTGGAGGTTTAACCCAGGGACATTCTACTTCTGAGCTACACCTGCAGCCCTATATATTTTTTAATTTCTATTTTGAAACACTATCTCCCTAGGTTGGTGAGGCTCTTACTACTTGCTAAGACTCTCCTAGAACCTGCAATTCTTTTGTCTCAGCCTCCCAAGTACTAGGATTACAGGTATGCGCCTGGCTCTTTACTCAGTTTTTAAACATGGGATTTGAGCCAGGCATAGTGTGCATTCCTGTAATCCCCGTACTTGGAGACTGAAACAGGAGAATCAAAGGTTCAAAATCAGCCTTAGCATCTTAGTGAGCCTCAGCAACATAGTGAGACCCTGTTTCAAAACAAAACAAAAAAAGGGGCTGCGGGTGTACCTGGGAGGTAAAAGTTGAGAAATAAAAACTGGGTTCAGCTGGGTGTGGTGTTGCATGCTTGTAATGCCAGTGCTTGGGAGGCTGAGATGGGAGGGTTGTAGGTTTTTGGGCAGCCTCAGCTACTTAGACCCTTCACAACTTAGTGAGACCCTGTTTCAAAATAAAGAATAAAAAAATAGGGCTGAGGTATAGCTCAGAGGTAGAATGCCCCTGGTTTCAATCCCCTAGTACTGCAAAAAACAAACACCAAATTGGGTTCAGTCCATGATACCACAAAAAAAAAGTGTGGGAAGGGATTTGGATGTCCCATACCACTTAAGTCATACGCCTGATGCTTAAATCACTGCACAGTTGCAGATGGCTTAATCTTTACTATAGCTGGATTTGATTAGTTTGGGGACAACTCTGCACTCACCCCTGAACTGACACAACATAGACAAAGGAATGTAATGTGAGAAAGAATGACTTTTAATGGAAGGGAGAATAGCAGATTACTGGACAGAAGTCAAGGTTGAAAATGGGGGTGGCATGGGAGAATTCCCAGGAAAGGGTCATGGGTGGAGAACTGAGCTGAGAATCCATTGAGAATGATAGCACTTGGACAGTAAGGCTGTGATGGAAGATTAGAGAGGACCAGGAGTGCTTGAGTCCAAAAGAACTGAGTCATCCCTGTTGATTTCTCCTCGCAGACTGTGGGCAAGAGCAGCAAGATGCTGCAGCACATCGACTACAGGATGAGGTGCATCCTGCAAGATGGGCGGATCTTCATCGGCACCTTCAAGGCTTTCGACAAGCATATGAATTTGATCCTCTGTGACTGTGATGAGTTCAGGAAGATCAAGTGAGGAGAGGGCTGTTGGGGGGATGGGCTGGAAGAGAAGGGACTGGAGGGGTGGGCCCAGCGACAGGTGTTGGTGTGACTAGTTGAAGCTCTCCTGCTTTCCAGGGCAGTGGTAAATGGGCACGTTGAACACCAAGAAATCTCCTTCCTTAGTTCAGCAAGCCTTGCTCTTTAGTTCTAGCAGAGTATAAGTTGTGAGGCGGGCTGCTAGGCTTTTTATTTCTCTGGCTTTCATGCCCCTGGGTACTGGGGTAAAGGGCTCTCATGTTCTCCCTGCAGGTGTGAGAGGGGGGAGAGCTTGGTTTTCTGGCCTCATTACCTATTTGTAAAGCTGTAGCCTAAAGGGCTCTCCCAATGCAGCCCGGCCTGAAACTGCTTTAAGAAGCCTCTGACCCTCTTCAGGGTAAGTGCTCTGCTCCCCATGTGGGTTTGGGGCCAGTGATTTCTGCTTTGCTACAGTTCCATAAGTTATTGGCTAACTCTTTTAAGTCATACAGATCTTATGCTTCTGGCTCATTAAACTATTTGTCTAGCTTTCTGCCCTATTTTACTTTCAAAACTTTTTTTGTGGTACTGGGGAAGGAATCCGGGGCCATTCTACCTCTGAGCTACAGCCCCAGCCCTATTTGGGATTACAAGCGTGTGCCACCACGCCTGGCACTTTCAAAACATTTTGAGGCCCCAAAAGGTTGTGTGATTTAGCAGTCATCTGTGTACTTCTATTATATGTAGTATCCATATTATGTTTTCACTGGTTGTGAATTCTCTTTGATTATTTTGGGGGACTGAGTGCCTGGTACATGTTAGAAAGGGGCCAGCATATTACAATGGAACAATTCCAAATGGTCCCTTTTGACTTTGTTCTGATACAAATGTTAATTGGAAAATATTTTAAAAAATCTGGTCAATGCTGGAGGATCCGGGTTCGCGGTCAGCCTCAGTTACCCAGTGAGGCACT
>PVLC010030232.1:0-19626 GCA_004027655.1 Graphiurus murinus | reverse complement strand
CGGTACTGGGGATTGAACTCAGGGGCATTCTACCTCCGAGCTATACCCCCAGCCCTATTTTTTATTCTTTATTTTGAAACAGGGTCTCACTAAGTTGTGGAGTGCCTCACTAGGTAGCTGAGGCTGGCCGCGAACCCGGATCCTCCGGTCTCAGCCTCCCAAATGCTGGGATTACAAGCGTGCGCCACCACGCCCGGCTTCTATTTTTATTCTTTATTTTGAAATAGGGTCTCACTAAATTACGGAGAGCCTCACTAAGTAGCCGAAGCTGGCCGCGAACATGGAACCTCCTGTCTCAGCCTCCCAAGCACTGGGATTACAAGTGTGCGCCACCATGCCTGGCCCCAGCCCTATTTTTTATTTTGAAACAGGGTCTCACTAAATTGTGGAGGGCCTCACTAAGTAGCTGAGGCTGGCCACAAACCTGCAATCCTCCTGTCTCAGCCTCCCAAGTACTGGGATTACAAGCATGTGCCACCACACCTGGCTTCAGCCTCGGCAACTTAATGAAGCCCTTTACAATGTAGTGAGACCCTATTTCCAAATAAAATATTTTTTTAAATAGGGCTGGGGATGTAGCTCAGAGGTAGAATGCCCCTGCGTTTGATCCCCAGCACCACCAAAATAAATAATAATATAGCTGGGGGTGTAGTTCAGAGGTAGATCGCCCCTGGATTCAACCCCAGTACCAAAAAAAAAAAAAAAAAAAAAAAAAGAGCGGGCATGGTGGTACATGCTTGTAATCCCAGTACTAGGGAGGCTGAGATAGGAGGATCGCAGGTTGGAGGACAGCCTCAACAACTTAACAGGACCTTGTTTCCAAATAAATAATAAAATAGATCTAGGGGTGTAGCCTGGAGGTAAAAGGCCCCTGGGTTCCACCCCCAGTACCACAAACAAAACAAAACAAAAACTCAGACATCAAATATTTTAGTAAGCATGACCAAATGACCTTCTAAAAGGCAGAAATAGCTGATCCCTCCCTCCAACAGAGAAACAGGGTAACGTGATTTGCTGGCCCCTGTACTTGGCCTGTGTCCCAAGTGGGGCCTGCCTGAGTCTCCTACCCTGGAAAGATCCAGCTCCCCCCAAAACTGACAACGCCCCCCCCATTAGCCACTTCTCCAGTGGACTTCCTGGGTCCCCCTGGGCACAAGTGACAGCCCCGATCCCCAAGGTCTGGGACACCCATCCCCCATCCCCCAGGCACCTGCACACTTCAGAGCAGGACTAGGGCGGAGCTGTGGGGCCCCCGGCCATCCTCCAGTCCTGTCTCAGTCCCCCACCTGCCGGCCTAACCCAAGGCTGGATTATCTCGGTCCGCAGACATCCTCCGCATAGACAACCTCTGGCAGTTCGAGAACCTGCGGAAGCTGCAGCTAGACAACAATATCATTGAGCGGATCGAGGGCCTGGAGAACCTCACGAAGCTGGTGTGGCTGGGTAAGGCCCGAGTCGCAGGTGGCGCCCTGCCCAGGCTGTCGATTCCCCAAGAGAGAGGGATCACAGCCGGGCGTGGTGGCGCAGGCTTGTAATCCCAGCATTTGGGAGGCTGAGACCGGAGGATCCGGGTTCGAGGCCAGCCTCAGCTACCTAGTGAGGCACTCTGTAACTTAGTGAGACTCGGTTTCAAAATAAAGAATAAAAAATAGGGCTGGGGGTGTAGCTCAGGTAGCATGCCCCTGAGTTCAATCCCTAGTACCGCCAAAAAAAAAAAAAAAAAAAGAGAGAGAGGGAGAGAGTGATCAAAGACAGGGCCCTCAGCTGCCAGCCTGTCACCAGCCCGGGCAGGGCAGAAGCTCTCTCTGTCGGGAGTAGGAAAGCATGAGGCTTGCAGGTTCGCAGCCGGCCTCATCTACTTAGGCCCTCTGTAACTTAGTATAACCCTGTTTCAAAATAAAGAATAAAAAAAACAGGGCTGCGGGTGTAGCTCAGAGGTAGAATGCCCCTAGGTTCAATCTCCAGTACCGCAAAAAAAAAAAAAAAAGATATATTTTTAGTACTTGGGAGACTGAGACAGGAAGCTAACAGGTTCAAAGCCAGCCTCAGCAACTTAGCAAGGGTCTCAGCAACTTGGTGAGACCCTCTTTCCAAATAAAAAATAAAATAGTGCTGGTACCAAGGATGGAACTCAGGGGCACTCTACCTCTGAGTTACACCTTCTGCCCCCATTTTCTTTTCTTTCTTTCTTTCTTTCTTTTTTTTTGCGATACTGGGGATTGAACCCAAGGGCATTCTACCTCTGAGCTACACCCCCAGCCCTATTTTTTATTCTTCATTTTGAAACAGGGTTTCACTAAGTTGCAGAGGGCCTCAGTAAGTAGCTGAGGCATGAACCCAGATCCTCCAGTCTCAGCCTCCCGAGGACTGGGATTACAAGCATGCACCACCACACCTGGCTCCCGGCCCTATTTCTTTCTTTCTTTCTTTTTTTTTTTTTTTTTTTGCTTGCGGTACTGGGGATGGAACCCAGGGGCATCTCTGAGCGACACCTCCAACCCTATTTTATTTTTTATTTGGAAACAGTCTCACCAAGTTGCTGAGGGCCTTGCAAAGTCGTCGAGGCTGTCCTCCAACCCGCGACCCTCCTGTCTCAGCCCAAGTACTGGGATTACGAGCGTGCACCGCCACGCCCGGCCGTTTCGGGACAGTCCCTCCCTTAGCCCAGGCAGCACGCCGTCAGAGCCCTCTTCCCGCCCCAGATCTGTCCTTCAACAACATCGAGGCCATCGAGGGGCTGGACGCCCTGGTGAACCTGGAGGACCTGAGCTTGTTCAACAACCGCATCTCCAAGATCGACTCCCTGGACGCGCTGGTCAAGCTGCAGGTGCTCTCGCTCGGCAACAACCAGATCTGGAACATGATGAACGTGAGTGGGCAGGTTCGCGCATGCGTGCCCGGGGGCTGCGCCTGGGGGCCAGGGGGTGTCTGCCGCCAGGGCGGGGGGGTGCAGGCTGAGGGTCCTGGATACTGTCCCTCCTGTGCCCAGAAAGGCCAGGCATCCCGACTGTTCCACGAGGGATTTGATAATGTTTACAAAGCATGGCTTACCCCTGTATGCCACATGGCAGCCTCTTGACGTTCATTTAATAAACATTTGCTGAGCTCCAGACCTAGGAGATGGGAGGCGTCTGTCCTGTGCTTGCTGGGGACAGAGGCAAATTGGGATGACCCGCTCACACCCACCCAATCAAGACACAGGTGACAAGAAGCCAGTGTCCCGGGGAACAGTAAAGCAAGACCCGCGGGTGGTAGGAGGGCATCCCGGGTGCCAGGGATGTCTCCCTGTGACAGAGGACATGTCACATGAGGGGAAGGTAGACTGTCCTAAGCACACCCTACAGGGGGCTTAGGGCGGGGAGCCGGGCGTGGTGGCGCAGGCTTGTAATCCAAGCATTCGGGAGGCTGAGACCAGAGGATCCGGGTTCGCGGCCAGCCTCAGCTACCTAGTGAGGCACTCCGCAACTTAGTGAGACCCTGTTTCAAAATAAAGAATAAAAAATAGGGCTGAGGGTGTAGCTCGGAGGTAGAATGCCCCTGAGTTCAATCCCCAGTACTGAAAAAAAAAAAAAAAAACACTGTGGGGGGGGGGACCAAGACCTCCAACAGCCGCCTAAAGGGTCCTGTGTCAGAGGTGGCCCAGTAGTGACCTTACTAGAGAGTGCCTGATCCCCTTCTCTGGCCTGGCCACCAATCTTAGGGGCCGTCCAGTATCCTTTCAAGACTCCCTTTCTGCCGGGCATGGTGGCACATACTTGTAATTCCAGGACTTGGGAGGCTAAGACAGGAGGATGGGAGGTTAGAGGCCAGCCTGGGCAACTTAGTGAGACCTTCAACAACTTAGCAAGATCCTGTTTCAAAATAAAAAATAATGGTGGTGCATGCCTGTAATCCCAGAACTTGGGAGGCTGAGACAGGAGGATCACAGGTTTGAGGACAGCATCAACAAGTAATGAGACTCTCATCAACCTAGCAATACCCTGTTTCAAAATAAAAATTAAGCCTGGTGTGGTGGCGCATGCTTGTAATCCCAGTACTTGGGAGGCTGAGACTGGAGAATCCGGGTTTGTGACCAGCCTCAGCTACTTAGTGAGGCCCTGTTTCAAAAGAAAGAATAAAAAAAAAATAGGGCTGGAGGTGGAGCTCGGAGGTAGAATGCCCCTGGGTTCAATCCCCGGTACCACCAAAAAAAAAATAGGGCTGGGGAGCCAAGCATGGTGGCACATGCTTGTAATTCCAGTACTTGGGAGACTGAGACAGGAAGATTGTGGGTCACTTGCCAGCCTCCGCTACCTAGTGAGACCCTCCGCAACTTGATGAGACCCTGTTTCAAAAATAAAAGAATAGCCGGACGTGGTGGCACACGCTTGTAATCCCAGCATTTGGGAGGCTGAGACCAGAGGATCCGGGTTCGTGGCCAGCCTCAGCTACCTAGTGAGGCCCTCTGCAACTTAGTGAGACCCTGTTTCAAAATAAAGAATAAAAAATAGGGCTGGGAGTATAGCTCGGAGGTAGAATGCCCCTGAGTTCAATCCTCAGTACCGCAAAAAAAAAAAAAAATTGTCCTGAGCCAGGCTTGGTGGTGCACACCTACAATCCTAGTCCTTGGGAGGTAGAGACAGGAGGATTGCAAGTTTGAGGCCAACCTTAGCAACTTAGTGAGAGAACCTTAGCAACTTAGCAAGACCTCCAGCAACTTAACTGACACTGTTTCAAAATAAAAAATAGCTGGGCGTGGTGCTACACTCTTGTAATCCCAGTACATGGGAGGTTGAGACAAGAGGATTACAAATTCGCAGCCAGCCTCAGCAATTTACTGAAGTCCTCCGCAACTTAATGAGACCCTATTTCAAAATAAAAGAATAAAATTGGGCTGGGGTGTAGCTCAGAGGCAGAATGCCCCTGCGTTTCATCCTCAGTACCACACACAAAAAATTAAATCAATAAAATAATTTTTAAAAAATAAGTAGGGCTGAGAGTGTAGCTCAGAGGTAGAATGCCCCTGGGTTCCATCCCCAGTACCGGTTGACGATCTAAACCCTGAGGGAGGTCCCTCTCAGGCTGAAGCTCCTGGCAGTCCAGTCCAGCTCCTTTCTGTTCTGGGCGGCCGGGAAACCACATCGTGGCTCAGGGCGCAGGCCGAGACTTGGGGGTGCAGGCTAATGGAGTCGAGGACTGAGATTCAGCTAGCCTGTGTTCAGTGTGTGCAAATCTCAGGGCTGCCACCGGCCGGCTGTCTGACCTTGGCCCAGCGACTTGGAAGTGCATTATCTGCCAAATGGGTTGATAGCCAGTCTTGCCCGATAGGTGTTACCGTAACGATTGGGTCAGTTATAGAGCACTGGGTGCCTGCTGCAGGACCTGACGCACAGTGGGTACACAGGAAGTGATCATCATCCAGGAATCTTAGGGTTACAGGTTAGACCCAGGCGCACCCCCCGCCCCAAATCTACCTCGCTGCTTGAAACTCAGGGCCAGATCTGTTATCCACTGGACATTAGAGACTCTGTGTGTGTGTGTGTGTGTGTGTGTGTGTGTGTGTGTGTGTGTGTGTGTGTGTATGAGAGAGAGAATATGGAGATCAAATTCAGAGGCATTCTACCTCTGAGCCATATCCCCAGCCCTTTTTTTTTTTTTTTGCGGTACTGGGGATTGAACTCAGGGGCATTCTACCTCCGAGCTACACCCCAGCCCTATTTTTTATTCTTTATTTTGAAACCGAATCTCACCAAGTTGCAGAGTGCCTCAGTAGGTAGCTGAGGCTGGCCTCGAACCCGGATCCTCCGGTCTCAGCCTCCCGAATGCTGGGATTACAAGCGTGGGCCACCACGCCCGGCTTCCCCAGCCCTTTTTATTTTATTTTTTTTTATTTGGAAACAGGGTCTCCTTAAGTTATGGTGTTCTGGCCTCAACCTTGTGATCCTCCTGTCTCAGCCTCCCAAGTACTGGGATTACAGGTGTAAGCCACCATGCTTGGTTTGGGAGACTTTAATGGCGCCGAGGCCCTGTCCCTCCAAAGACTCAGGAGTGAGCACAGTGGGTGCAGAGAGAGTGGAGGCAGAGGAGCCCCAGGCCTGCTGTGGACGCCCCGCTCCCCAGCTGGGCTTGGGTATTTTCCTGCCCTGCCCCGCAGAGCAGGAAGAGAGCCCGAACCCCTCCCTTGTGAATATGTGAGATGTAGGTACAGCCTGTCCCGGGGGTGGGGGTGGGGGAGAGGGTGGGGAACTGCTGGGGGTGCTGAGGTGTCTGGCCAGATGTTCCCGGGGCCCCAGGGACGCTGGCGCCTCTTCACATGGTCAGGTACCAGGCCTCTTTGAGACTTGACTCCGAGATCCCTGACTGACAGCTCTCAGGTACGAGCAGTTTTCTCTCTAGCCCTTATCTCCCCTACCTATTCACCATCTGATTTCACTCTGTCTTGTCATTTGTTTATTTACTAGGCTTATTTTATTTTATTTTATTTTTTTGCAGTACTGGAAATTGAACTCAGGGGCATCCTACCTCCAAGCTATACTCCCAGCCCTATTCTTTATTCTTTATTTTGAAACAGGGTCTCACTAAGTTGCGGAGTACCTCACTAGGTAGCTGAGGCTGGCCTCGAACCTGGATCTTCTGGTCTCAGCCTCCCAAATGCTGGGATTACAAGCATGCGCCACCACGCCTGGCTTTACTAGGCTTATTTTAGTGTCCACTTATTGAACTAAAACAGACTTTTTTTTTTTTTTTTTTTTTTGGTGCTAGGGATTGAATCCAAGATCCAAGGGCATTCTACCTCTGAGCTACAACCCAGGGGCTTGCTAAGTTGCTGAGGCTGTCCTCGAACTTGTGATCCTCTTGTCTCAGCCTCTCAAGTACTGGGACTGCAGCATGTGCCATCCCGCCAGGCTGACGGGTTTTTTTTTTTTTTTTTTTTTTTTTCAGTACTGGGGGTTGAACTCAGGGACATTCTACCTCCGAGCTACACCCCCAGCCCTATTTTTTATTCTTTATTTGGAAACAGGGTCTCACTAAGTTGCGGAGTGCCTCACTAGGTAGCTGAGGCTGGCCGTGAACCCGGATCCTCCGATCTCAGCCTCCCAAATTCCGGGATTACAAGCATGCGCCACCATGCCTGGCTTATTCTTTATTTTGAAACAGAGTCTCACTAAGTTTCAGAGGGCCTTACTCACTAAGTAGCTGAGGCTGGCCGCGAACCTGTGATCCTCCTGTCTCAGCCTCCCAAGTACGGAGATTACAAGTGTGCGCCAACATGCCGAGCTTGCCTGGTTCTTTTGAACGCCCATGTATGCTGGAAGGTCTCAGGACGGCCATCTAGCCCCGAGCCCAGCCCCTCCTTGCCTGCCTCTGCAGAAGGCACGGTGGCCAGCCTGCAGGACTGATGCTGCCAGATTAGTGTGCAGCTCTGTGGCAGCCTCCAAAAGAAAAAACAAAGAAACAAACAAACAAACAAAAAACTGGGTCTTTCTTCACCTCTGGTCCCCAGATCATCTACCTGCGGAAGTTCAAGTGCCTTCGGACGCTCAGCCTCTCGGGGAACCCAATCGCCGAGGCGGAGGACTACAAGATGTTCATCTGCGCCTACCTTCCCGACCTCGTGTACCTGGACTTCCGGCGCATCGACGACCAGGAGGCAGGTGTCTCCCTCTCGGTGGAAAGAGTCTTCAGGGGGACCAGGTGTCACTGGCTGTGAGACCCGCGCGGGCCACCTGGCTCCTGTGTCAGCGTCTCATGAAAGCCCGGGATGGTGGAGCTGGAGCATCGATGACCTTCAGCCCCATGCCTAGCTAGCCCTGGCCGGAGGGTCTCGCTCCAATGCCACCAGGGTCCCCACCCCTGCCGAGAGGGGGTCCCCTTTCACCCGCTTTCCAGTATGAGGTGTGTGGGTACTTGCTGCGTGGAGAAAGAAGAGAAAAAGATTCTGACCCAATTTGCAAGGCCTGTGGTTGGCAGGACCCGGAAGTCCCCGCCGGGCCTTGGGCTCCTGGGAGACTGAAGTCTGTTGACCCGGGAAGCTGGTGCTTTTGCTGGGTGGAAGGAACCTGGGGTGGGGCACTGAGGTGATTTAGGGGGTCCCCAAGCAAGGCCGTCTGAAGCAGGGAGGAGGGCCAGACCCTGAACCTCTGCCACCTACCCGTTGAGCAGCCACTGGTCTCCCATTCCAAGCACAGAGGCCTCCACTTGCCAGAACCTTCTTGGGAAGTTCACTGAATGGCATGGGGTTAGAGAGCTGTCCCTCCGGTGACCATGGACTTCCTCTTGTCCTATAACAGAATCTGAGATTTGGAGCCGGGCGTGGTGGCGCACGCTTGCAATCCCAGCATTTGGGAGGCTGAGACAGGTTCCAGGCCAGCCTCAGCTACTTAGTAAGGCCCTCAGTAACTTAGTGAGACCCTGTTTCAAAATACAGGGCTGGGGATATAGCTCGGAGGTAGAACGCCCCTAAGTTCAATTCCCAGTACCGCACACACAAAAAAAGAATCTGAGATTTGGGGGATGGGTCACTAGGGGTTGAACCCAGGGGCATTCTACCTCTGAGCTACACTTCTAGCCCTTTTTATTTTTTATTTATTTTTACTTTTTTGGTACTGGGGCTTGAACCCAGGGGCATTCTACCTCCGAGCTCTGAGCTATATCCCCAACCCATTTTATTTTGAAACAGGGTCTTACTAGATTGCTTGAGAGTTTCACTGAGTTGCTGAGGCTGGTCTTGAACCTGTGATCTTTTTTTTTTTTTTTTTTTTTTTTTTTGTGGTACTGAGGATGGAACCCAGGGGCATTCTACCTCCAAGCTACACCCCCAGCCCTATTTTTTATTCTTTATTTTGAAACTGAGTCTCACTAAGTTGCAGAGTGCCTTACTAGGTAGCCGAGGCTGGCCGCGAACCCAGACCCTCCAGTCTCAGCCTCCCGAATGACAAGCGTGCGCCACCACGCTTTGTTTTGAAACAGGGTCTCACTAAGTTGCAGAGGGCCTCACTAGGTAGCTGAGGCTGGCCGGGAACCTGGATCCTCCAGTCTCAGCCTCTCAAATGCTGGGATTACAAGCATGCGCCACCACACCCGGCTGAATCTGAGAATTTCGGTTTGAAGCCACTTAAATCAGGCAGGTGTGGTGGCACATGCCTGTAATCCCATACTTGGGAGGCTGAGACAGGAGGATCCCAGGTTCGACAATAGCTGTTGGAGTGCCTTCCAGCTCCGTGAATTCCCAGACCCTGAGTTTTCTTAGACTCAGGGTACCAGGAAAGGGTCGTAAGGAGGCGAACCATTCTTATCTACAAACCCTCACAGTTTGAGCTGGGCATGGTGATGCACACCTGTAATCCTGTAATCCCAGTACTCAGGAGGTTAAAACATAAGGATCACAGGCTTGAGAACAGCCTAGCAATTTAGCAAATACCCTGCTTCAAAATAAAATATAGAGCCGGGCGTGGTGGCGCACACTTGTAATCCCAGTATTTGGGAGGCTGAGATGGGAGGATCTAGGTTAGTGGCCAGCCTCAGCTAGTTAGTGAGGCTCTCCAAAACTTAGACCCTGTTTCAAAATAAAGAATACAAAATAGAGCCGGGCGTGGTGGCGCACGCTTGTAATCCCAGCATTTGGGAGGCTGAGACCAGAGGATCCAGGTTGGAGGCCAGCCTCAGCTACCTAGTGAGGCACTCCGCAACTTAGTGAGACCCTGTTTCCAAATAAAGAATAAAAAATAGGGCTGGGGGTATAGCTCGGAGGTAGAATGCCCCTGAGTTCAATCCCCAGTACCGCAAAAAAAAAAAAAAAAAAAAAAAAAAAAAACACAATAAACACTGGGTGTATAGCTCAGAGGTAGAATGCCCTTGGGTTCAATCTCCAGTATCATTTAAATAAAAAAAAAATAAATTAAAAAAAGGGATGGCCAGGCATGGTGGTGCACACCCATAATCCCAGTATTTAGGAGACTGAGACAGGAAGCTCACAGGTTCGAAGCCAGCCTCAGCAACTTAGTGAGGCTCTCGGCAACTTAGCGAGACCCTGTTTCCAAATAAAAAATAAAATAGGACTGGGAGTGTAGCCGGAGGTAGAAGGCTCCTGGGTTCCACCCCCAATACCACAAGAAAATAAATAAATAAAATCAAATAAAATGTGGCTTGGCTGCAGCTTAGTGGTAGAGCACCCCTGCGTGTAAGCCCTAGTACCAAAAACAAAAACAAAGAACTCCACGAGGGCCCCAGCCACGGGAACCCAAGCTTGGCCGGCGCAGGACGGCCGGGCACAAGCGTCCTGCGGTGACCGTGCGCTTTTCACCCCGGCCCTGGTCAGAAAGAGCGGGCGGAGGCCAAGCACCAGTACAGCATCGACGAGCTCAGGCACCGGGAGAACGTGATGCAGGTCCGGGAGGAAGAGGAGCAGGCCCGGCGGGAGACGCTGGAAGAGCACAAGGTACCGCACCCCGCACGGCGCGGGGCCTCCGGGATCCCGGGCGCCCAGACGCGCCAACCTGCGCCACCGGCCGGAGAGGGCGCCCAGCACAGTCTGTGGGGGCGGCTCCTTTTCTTTTCTTTTCTTCTTTCCCCCCTTTTTTTTTTTTGGCGGTACGGTACTGGGGATTGAACCCAGGCTACGCCCCCAGCCCTATTTTGTATTCTTTATTTTGAAACAGGGTCTCACTAAGTTGCGGAGGGCCTCAGTAGGTAGCTGAGGCTGGTCTCGAGCCTGGATCCTCCTGTCTCAGCCTCCCAAGTACAGGGATTACTAGCGTGCACCACCAGGCCCGGCTCCCCTTTTCTCTTCCCTTCTTTCTTTTTTTTTTTTTTTTTTTTTTTTTTGCAGTACTGGGGATTGAACTCAGGGGCATTCTACCTTCGAGCCACACCCCCAGCCCTATTTTTTATTCTTTATTTTGAAACCGAGTCTCACCAAGTTGCAGAGGGCCTCACTAGGTAGCTGAGGCTGGCCGCGAACCCAGATCCTCTGGTCTCAGCCTCCCGAATGCTGGGATTACAAGCGTGCGCCACCACGCCCAGCTCTTCCGTTCTTTCTTTTTTGTAGTACTAGAGATTGAACCCAGGGGCAGTCAACCTCTGAGCTACACCCCCAGCCCTTTCTTATTTTTTGTTTTGAAACAAGGGTCTCACTAGTTTGCTGGGAGTCTCGATATGTTGCTAAGGCTGGTCTCAAACCTGGGATCCTCCTGTCTCAGCCTCCAAAGTACTGAGATTACAGGTGTGCACCACCACGCCTGGCTGTGTGTGTGTGTGTGTGTGTGTGTGTGTGTGTGTGTGTGTGTTACTGAGAATTGAACCCAGGGGCATTCTACACCCCCAGACCAATTTTATTTCTTACTTGGAAGCAAGGTCTCACTAGGTTGAGTCTCACTACTTGTTGAGGCTGTCTTCAAACCTGTGATCCTCCTGTCTTAGCCTCCAATTACTGTGATCCTCCTGTCTTAGCCTCCAAGTACACCACGCCCTCCCCCCCCCTTTTTTTTTCAGTACTAGGGATTGAATCCAGGGACAGTCTACCTCTGAGCTCCACGTGCAGCCCTATTTTTTATTCTTCATTTTGAAACAGAGTCTCACTAAGTTCCAGAAGACCTCACTAAGTAGCTGAGGCTGGCTGCGAACCTGGATCCTCCTGTCTCAGCCTCTCAAGTACTGGGATTACAGGTGTGCACCACCATGCCTGGCTTTTTTTTTTTTTTTTTTTTTTTTCTGGAGATTAAAACCAGGGGCATTCTGAATCTCTCTGAGCTACACTCCCAGCCCTTTTTAGTTTTTATTTTGAAACAAGATCTCACTAAATTGTCAAGGCTGACTTCAAACCAGTAATCCTCCTGTCTCCCAGATACCCAGCGTGGCTCATTTCCTTAAGACTCTCTGATGAGCCAGCCGTGGTGGTGCATGCTTGTAATTCCAGCATTTGGGAGGCTGAGACCAGAGGATCCAGGTTCGAGGCCAGCCTCAGCTACCTAGTGAGGCCCTCGCAACTTAGTGAGACCCTGTTTCAAAATAAAGAATACAAAATAGGGCTGGGGGTATAGCTTGGAGGTAGAACGCTCCTGAGTTCAATCCTCAGTACCACACACACACACACACAAAAAGATTCTCTGGTGGCTCCGCATAGCACGCATGAGATTGAAGCCCCCTAGTTCAGCACGGCCCTGAATTCATGGCTGTGTCCAGCTGGCCTTCCCAGCAGCCCCAGCGCTCAGGAGCAGCCAGACTAGCAGTGCACAACTTCTGGAAGCAGCCTGCCGGTGTATCTCTGCACCTTCACCGGCACCCTTCCTTTGCTGGAACCACCACACACCTGTCTTTCGGGGGGCCCCCACCCAGTGCGTCCTCGCCAGGGATGGCTCAGGCTCACCCTGCCCCCGTGTTCTGCCCGCAGATGGCGTTCGTCGAATACCTGAACGGCTCCTTCCTGTTCGACAGCATGTACGCAGAGGACGCGGAGGGGAACAAGCTGTCCTTCCTGCCGGGCGTCCCCGAGCTCCTCCAGGTATATCCTTCCGGGGGCCACGGCAGCTGCCTGCCTTCAGCAGGTGTGTTCCGTCGGGGACCCAGTTTCCCTCTGAGACCCTGGGAGCCAAGATCAGTAGGAGGCCAGATGTTGGCCTGGGTCTGCCCTGCTTAGCAAGCTAGGGTTTGGTTTTGCTTCCTTTGCAGGACTGGGGATTGAACCACAAGACCTTGTACGTGCTAGGCAAGTGCTCTACCACGGAGCTATCTCAGTGTCTCGGAGTCTTGCTAAGTTGCTGAGGGTCTCACTGAGTTGTTGAGGCTGGCCTTGAACCTATGATCCTCCTGTCTCAACCTCCCAAGTACTGGGATGGCAAACATGCACCACCAGGCCCAGCTCAGGTGATTCTGTTTTGAATCGGACAACTTTCAGAGTGGATAGGAATCCATTAAAAATCCCCATATTCTAAAAAGAATGAGGTAGGGGATGCAGGAACAGTGAAGAATAGGTTTCTAGGCCAGACCGGTGGCCTGGCCTGGCCTCCCTTCCCCAGTCCCAGGTGAGGTGAGCAGCCTCTGGACTGGGACACTGTGTGGCCTTGTGACTTTGACCAGGTCCCAGCGCTGGTTTCCATCCGCACAGGATGACCCAAGAGCCCCCAGACTTCACCCGCCTGAGCCCAAGGTCCTAAATTCAATCCCCAGCACTGCAAAAATATTTATTTATTTTTTTTTTTTGCGGTACTAGGGCTTGAACGCAGGGGCATTCTACCTCTGAGCTATACCCCCAGCCCTATTTTTTCTTCTTTATTTGGAAACAGAGTCTCACTAAGTTGCAGAGGGCCTCACTAGGTAGCTGAGGCTGGCCAAGAACCCGGATCCTCTGGTCTCAGCCTCCCAAATGCTGGGATTACAAGCGTGCGCCACCACACCTGGCTCCAAGCCCTATTTTTTTATTCCTTATTTTGAAATGGTCTCACTGAGCGATCCTCCTGTCTCAGCCTCCCAAGTACTTGGATGACAAGTGTGCGCCCCCACGGCTGAACCCTCGCTTCCTTCCTCTGTTGAAGGGCCGCAGGCAGCAGTGGGCGGAGTCCCCAGCACAGTGTCACTCAGCACCGTCCACTCCCTGTGCGGGGGGTGGCTGGCACCTTGGTACTGCCCCCACTGCCTCGGCCGGTCCCCGAGATGGCTTTGTGCTTCCTTAACGGCCATTCACCTACAAAGACAAATTCGTCATCATCTGCGTGAACATTTTCGATTACGGCCTCAAGCAGCAGGAGAAGCGGAAGACAGAGTTAAACACCTTCAATGAGTGTATTCAGGAGGCCATCGAGGAAAACCAGGAGCAGGGCAAGCTCAGGATCGCCAAGTTCGAGGAGAGACACCTGCAGGCAGGTCCTCCCAGCCCCCCCGGCCTCCAGCCCCTCCTGCTCTGGCGCGGCTGCAACTCCTGTGCCCCCGAGACCCCTAAGGCCACGGCCTTGTCCCATCTGCCTGGGCCACGTCACAGCCTTACCCCAGCACCAACCACGGGTCTCTATCACCTGAGGTGCCGTGGAGACCCAGGTCGCCCACTCCACCGTGTGTATGTGTGTGTGTGTGTGTGTGTGTGTGTATTTGGTTCTGGGGATTGAACCCAGGGACATTCTACTTCCAAGCTATACACCCAGCCCTTTTTAATTTTTAATTTTTTTTGGCACTGGGGATTGAACCCAGGGGCATTCTATCTCCGAGCTACACCCCCAGTCCTATTTTTTTATTCTTTATTTCGAAACAGGGTCTCACTAAGTTGCAGAGACCTCACTAAGCAGCTGAGGCTGACCGTGAACCCGGATCCTCCAGTCTCAGCCTCCCAGATGCTGGGATTACAAGTGTGCGCCACCACGCCCAACTCCTTTTTAATTTTTTTTTTTTGAAACAGGGTCTCGCTAGGTTGATGAGAGTCTCACTATTTGCCGAGGCTGTCCTCCAGCCTGCGATCATCCTGTCTCTGCCTCCCAAGTACTGGGATGACAGGTGTGCAGCACCACGCCCAGCTAGAGTGCAAGTCTTGAACCACACAAAAGCCTCCCGCCGCTGACCAACTGCGCTTCATTGCCGATTCCCAAAGCATGGGCTTTTTTTTTTTTTTTTTTTTTTCGGTACTGGGGATTGAACCCAGGGGCAGTCTACCTCCAAGCTACACCCCCAGCCCTATTTTTTATTCTTTATTTTGAAACCGAGTCTCACTAAGTTGTGGAGTGCCTCACTAGGTAGCTGAGGCTGGCTGTGAACCCGGATCTTCTGGTCTCAGCCTGCCGAATGCTGGCGTGCGCCCCCACAGCCGGCTAAGCTTGGGCTTTTGTTCCCAGAATTTGAGTAGCATCCGGGAAGAGACCGATGTGCTCAACATTGAGAAGAAGATAATGGAGTGCAGCGGCGAGATCAGCGAGCTCTTCCAAGTGCTCATGACCCTGGAGATGCAGCTGGTGGAGCAGCTGGAGGTGAGGCGGGCCCTGGGCGCAGGTGCATACGGGGCCCCGGGGCACCGGGGCGGAAACACCAGCGAGCCGAGCCGCAGCCTCCACGGCTGCCCCGTGGGGATGTGCAGCGGCCCAGTGCGCTGCTCCACAGCTTGCTCAGCTGTCCTGTGTCCCGGCCCCCCCATCCCAGGACTGGGGAACGAACCACGGGCCCGGCACAGGCTAGGCAAGTGCTCTACCACAGAGCCATGCTCCCAGCCCATGCTTGCAATATATCCATATTTTGGGAGGAGTACTGGGGCTTACCCCCATAGGTACTCTACTTCCGATCCACACTCCCCAGCCCTATTTTATTTTTTTTATTTTCAAACAAGGTCTCACTAAGTTGCCCTCAGCTAGACTCGAACTTGCAATCCTGATGTCTCAGACTTCCAAGTCTTGGGATTATAGGCATGTGCCGCCACACCCAGCTCATTTAATTAATTAATTAATTAATTAATTAATTAGCTAATTAATTAACTAACTCAAGTGCTGGGAATTGAACCCCAGGGCATTCTACCTCTGAGCTACACCCACAGCCCTATTTTTTATTCTTTATTTGGAAACAGGGTCTCACTAAGTTGCAGAGAGCCTAAGTAGCTGAAGCTGGCCGTGAACCTGGATCCTCCCGTCTCAGCCTCCCAAGTACTGAGATTACAAGCGTGCGCCACCATGCCCGGCTTCTTTTTTCTTTTTGAAACAAGGTCTTGCTAAGTTGCTAAGGATCTCACTAAGTTGCTCAAGGTCTTGCAAAGTTGCTGAGTCTGGCCTCAAACCTGCAATCCTCCTGTCTCAGCTTCTCAAGTACTGGAATTATAGTTGCGCACCACCACAACCCTTCATTTAAATAATTTAGATGGAGCCGGGCGTGGTGGCGCACGCTTGTAATCCCAGCATTCGGGAGGCTGAGACCGGAGGATCTGGGTTCGCGGCCAGCCTCAGCTACCTAGTGAGGCACTCCGCAACTTAGTGAGATTCGGTTTCAAAATAAAGAATAAAAAATAGGGCTGGGGGTGTAGCTCGGAGGTAGAATGCCCCTGAGTCCAATCCCCAGTACCGCAAAAAAATAAATAAATAAATAAATAAATAAATAATTTAGATGGGAAATGGTCCTTGTGGGGAATGAGAGATGAACTCATTCCTCTGAAATGTTCCCCCCATCCTAGAAAAGCCCTGAGCCTCAGCACACAGAGGTTTTAGTTTGGTTTGGTTTGGTTTGGTACTGGGGATTGAGCCCAGGGGCATTCTATTTCTGAGCTACACCCCAGCCCTTTTATTTATCATTATTAGTAGTAGTACTAGTAGAGGTTGAACTCAGGGGTATTCTATCTCTGAGCTATCTCCCTGGACCTATTTTAATTTTTATTTTGAAAAAGGTCTTACTAGTTGCTGAGAGCCTCTCCGAGTTGCTGAGGCCAGCCTTGAACCTCCAATTCTTCTGTCTCAGCCTCCCAAGTACTGGGATTACAGCCATCTGCCACCATGCCTGGCTGCTATTTTTGATTTTTTTTTTTTTTCGGTACTGGGGATTGAACTCAGGGGCATTCTACCTCGAAGCTAAACCCCCAGCCCTATTTTTTATTCTTTATTTTGAAACCGAGTCTCACTAAGTTGCAGAGTGCCTCACTAGGTAGCTGAGGCTGGCCGAGAACCCGGATCCTCCGGTCTCAGCCTCCCGAATGCTGGGATTACAAGCATGCGCCACCATGCCCGGCTATTTTTTATTTATTTATTTATTTATTTTGGGCGGTACTGGGGGTTGAACTCAGGGGCATTCTACCTCCGAGTTATACCCTCAGCCCTATTTTTTATTCTTTATTTTGAAACCGAGTCTCACTAAGTTGCGGAGTGCCTCACTAGGTAGCTGAGGCTGGCCGCGAACCCGGATCCTCCGGTCTTAGCCTCCCGAATGCTGGGATTACAAGTGTGCGCCACTACACCCGGCTATTTTTGATTTTTGAAACAGGGTCTTGCTGAGTTGCTGAGGGTCTCTCTAAGTTGCTGAAGGTCTTGCTGAGTGGCTGAGGCTGGTCTCGAACCTGCAACCCTCCTGTCTCAGCCTCCCAAGCACTGAGATTACAGGCACTCCTCACTGCACCCAGCTCAGAGGGAGGTTTTTGATTAGACCCCAGGAGCAATCCAGGTGCTGGCAAGACAAAGTAGCCCTCCACCCAGGGCTGGAACAAAGGCCTCCATCGCATCCTGTGGCTGCAGCTCCCAGGCGCCATGAGGCGCCTGCAGCTCGGCACACCGGAGTGGAAATGAAATGCACTGCTGTCTAAAATTCATTAGCGGCCAGGGCGACTCGTGTGTCCGCCGGCAGCCGGGACCGGCAGTCAGAAGTGCTATGATGAATTGAACCTCATCAGATGCCGGCCGTGAGATAGCACCTAATCAATTCCTCACACGTCAAGTGACACCTCAGAAAGCAGATAGATTTCGCTGTCGCAGCTCGCTCCCCCGCTGGGGAACGCACCAGCTCCTCAGAAGCAGCAGAGCGCCGGGGAGGGCCCCCAGCACCCCCCCCCAACCTTTTCAAGCAGGGAGATCTGGCTTCCCAGATGCACGCACGGGGGGGGGGGGCAATCATGCTTGGCAGCGACCCTATTTTTATCCACTACAACAGTGCTTACGCACATTTGGAAAATGTCTAATTTGCTGGGCCTGCACACAGTCCTCAGCTTCCTTTCCGTGCCATGCCCCGTCGACGCACCTTGAGGGCGGCTGGGGTCTGCGGCACATCAGAGGAAGGGGCTCCCGGAGAAGGAGGCCTCGAGGGTGCGCCTTCCATTAGCCCCCTCCGTCAACACCAAGGGCCGTTTAGGCCACAGGCGCCTTGCAGCTCCGGGAAGCAGCAAGGAATGGTGAGAGGTCTGGGGAAACGGCCAGCACGTGCTCAGGGGCTCCTCCCTGCCTGGCACCTTGCAAAGTGTTTGCTACGAAATAGTTCAGTTAGCCAGGCGTGGTGGCGCACGCTTGTGATCCCAGCATTCAGGAGGCTGAGACCAGAGGATCCGGGTTCGCGGCCAGCCTCAGCTACCTAGTGAGGCACTCTGCAACTCAGTGAGACCCTGTTTCCAACTAAAGAATAAAAAATAGGACTGGGGGTATAGCTCAGAGGTAGAATGCCCCTGAGTTCAATCCCCAGTACCGAAAGAAAAAAAAAAAAAAAAGAAATAGCTCAGTTAACTCCACCCCAGCTCCAGGAGAGGGATAGTGGGCAGGAAACCCATTTGACAGAGGAGGAAGTAGAGGCTCAGGAAGGTTAAGTGACTTTCCCAGAGTGACGCACGGTGGTGGTGCTGGGATACTGACCCAGGCAGGCCTTTCTTTTGCTCTGCTGCAGAGCATCTAAATATGCATGCTAAACTGGGCATGGTGGTGGTGGTGGTGCACACTTGTCATCCCAGTACTTGGGAGGCTGAGATGGGAGGATCACAGGTGCACGGCCAGCCTCAGCTACTTAGTGAGGCCCTCTGCAACTTAGTGAGACCCTGTTTCAAAATACAAATAAAATAGTGCTGAGGGTGTAGTTCAGAGGAAGAATGCCCCTGGGTTCAACCCCCAGCACCAAAAGTAATAAATAAATAAATAAATGCTAACTGTGTTCTGTATCCTTCCCAGGAGACGATAAACATGTTTGAAAGGAACATTATTGACTTGGTGGGAGTCTTCATCGAAAATGTCCAAAGCCTATATCCTTTCTGTGATGACTCCGGCAGGAAGTCACTAACAGGGCTTCTAGGGTCCTGGCCTCTCCCAGAGCTAGGGAAGAGGTGTCTGCACTTTTAACAAAAGATAAGGAAAAGCCGGGCGTGGTGGCGCACGCTTGTCATCCCAGTACTTGGGAGGCTGAGACAGGAGGATCACAAGGTTTGAGGCCAGCCTCAGCTACTTAGTGAGGCCCTCTGCAACTTAGTGACACCCTGTTTCAAAATAAAGAGTAAAAAAAAGGGGGGGGGCTAGGGGTGTAGCTCAGAGATAAAATGCCCCTGGGTTCTATCTCCAGTACTGCCAAAAAAAAAAAAAAAAAGGCAAGGAAAGGTAAAGATTCTTCAAAAACAAAGAGATGCAAATAAATGGAGTCCCCTCCCAGGCGGCCATCTGCAGGGCCACAACCCTGCCCCTCCCTGGCCGCCATTGCCCCAAACTGGTCTGCGTTCTAAGCTGGGCACAGTGGCCCACACCTGTAATCTCAGTATTTGGGAGGCCAAGACAGGAGGATCGTAGGTTTTCGGCCAGCCTTAGTGAAACTCTCAGCAACTTAGACCCTGTTTCAAAACAAGAAAAAATAAAAAAGTTGGAGGTGTAGCTCAGAGATAGAATGCCCCTAGCTCAATCTCTGGGACCACACACGCACAGGAAAGTTAGCATCCTGTATCATACTTCGCTTTTTGCCAGAAATACCTACTCCTCCTTTGATTTATAGAAAGATCTACACCTCCACCAAGAGGAGGTTTAAATCCACCATAGGATCCTCTTTTTTTTTTTTTTTTTTTTTTTTGCGGTACTAGGGGTTGAACTCAGGGGCATTCTACCTCTGAGCTATACCCCCAGCCCTATTTTTTTTTATTCTTTATTTTGAAACTGAGTCTCACTAACTTGCGGAGTGCCTCACTAGGTAGCTGAGGCTGGCCGCGAACCTGGATCCTCCGGTCTCAGCCTCCCGAATGCTGGGATTACA
>PVLC010030231.1:0-19649 GCA_004027655.1 Graphiurus murinus | reverse complement strand
TTAAGAATTCAGTAAAGCAAATGTTTTAGTGAGGGGGTGCCAAAGCTTGAGTCATTTAAAACCATTGTGAACAGAACTCTAGGAAAGATCCAGTAGTAATCAGCTCCTGAGTAAAGAGCAAAGGGCCAAAACAATTCAAAGACCTTTTTCTAGAACAGACCACTGTGGCACAGTAAGTTCTCGCTACTGGGAAGCAGTGGGTATGCCTTCTTGGGTTTTGCTTGTGTATTTCTTTGAGGCATTTGTTTACAATTAGAGTGAGTATTGATTTTGGAAACCAAGAAATTTAAAGGGAACTTCATTTCAAAAGCAAGAGGAATTTAAAAACATAGAAATGCAACATATATTATGTACACACACACTTATATATGATATACCTATATACATATACATCTATGGATTATTTAAATATACACCTTGCAGGTATTATTTGACTGGAACATAAAGACAGGGGCATTCTTCAGTGAAGCCCTGTAGGGAAGTAATATACTGATGTATATCTTTATACAATTTTTTATGGTAGATCTGAGTAACTGGTTTAAAATATTTGTATATGAGCTGGGTATGGTGGTATACTCCTGTAATCCCAGGAAACAGGAGGCTAAAATGGGAGGATTAAATGTTCAAGGCCAGCCTTAGCAATTTATCAAGGTCCCTCAGCAGCTTAGCAAGACCCTGTTTCCAAAAATAAATAAATAAATAAATAAATAAATAAATAAATAAAATAGGGCTGAGAGTATAGCTTAGAGGTAGAATGTCTCTGGGTTCAACCTTCAGTATAAAAATAAAATTCAGGCCAGTGTTTTAATATCTCATAAACATAGACTAATTATATACATTTCAGGCCTGGGGGATTTAATGAATTTCTGTCATACCATATCTCTCCAGGAGTTTGGCAAAATACAAGTTGCAAGCCATAAAAAATTGACCTTATCTTCAGAAATCACTCCAGGGTACAAAGATATGTCTGTTCAAAGAGATAAGTCGAGCTGTATGTGAAGGCTGACCCAATTGATCAGACCTGAGTTGTGAGGGAATTCCAAATGATAAGGATTCAGTATGCTTGCTTTCCGGCCTGACTCAACTGATGTAGTGAACAAGGCTACTTTCAACTCCACTCAGAATTCCTCTGAGTCACAGTTACAGCCAGTAGTGAGCTAAGCATAGCCTTGCTCATGGCCTGCCCTAAATCCAAAAGGAAAGAGGAAAGAAGATAATTTGCTCTGCTTTATATAATCCATACTTTACTTCTATATGACTAATCTTCTGCCTTTCTCTAGAAGAAAAAATTTTTTAATATACTTAAACTAGATTTTTTGACTCTCTATAGATGTAGTAGTTTAGTATATTTTAAATGCATGTAACAAGCATTTTGCATCTGTCTGCTTTTCTTTCTAAACAGGTGTGACTTGGGAGGTTTATATTCATGAAGCAGCTGTTTCATCTTCTATTACTGCATTTACTGTGTTATCCAGTTACATACTTCTTAAACATATCTGTGTTCCTCAGTAGAGTGTAAATTTTTTTGTGGTCAGAGTCTGTATCTTAATCGTCATTGCATTTCTCTGCTTAACAAATTTTCAGGTAAAAAAGTTGGTATAAATGATTATTAAATTAAATACTAGGAAACATAATAAATGAATTGATCATGACCTCGCGTTAAATGAAAGTCAATACTATCTCATTGGAGCAATTTGTAAATCAGTGCTTCTCACAGACAGGCTTAACGGTCTCCATTTCTGAGTCTCAGTGTTCCATGAGTGCAGTTCCCAGGAGCCTCATGGGCATCTCTAACCTGCTGTCACATCTTTAAAAAAAGGTAGCAGTCCAAAGAACCTTATGGGGCTTGCACTGAACAACTAAAAGAATAATCCCATCTTGCATTTAAAAGCAGGCAAAATATTCTCTGACATAGCGTGTCTCCGTGAAAAGATTTTCAGAACATGGTATATGACTAGACCACAAATTGAAAACAGAAAAATTATAAGGTAAATACCTGTCAAAACAGTATGAAGCATGGTATTTTCTCATTGCCTTCTCACGATAAGCAGATGGAAAATAAGGTACATAATTACCATACATAAACATAGAAACTAATGTATAAGGTAGCTTTTTTTTTTAAATAAAAAAAAGGTTATTAAATAGACTAGTAACTTAAGGATTAGGTTTTATCTTAATGTTACTTAAATTCAAAATTAATATATAATTTATATATAAGCATATAGTTATATAAGTTATATAACTGTTCATATGTAATTTATATAGCTATATATTTATATAATAAATTTATATATAATTAATATATTAATTAGTATGGTATTAAGCCAGATATATAGATCAAAATAAAGAGCACAGAAATAAGTCTGCACATATACGGTCAACTGGCCTTTCATAGGTTTCCAATAATATGGTGTTGAAAAGACAGTCTTTTCCATGAATGATGGTAGAGAAACTAGATAGAAACATATAAAAGAATGAAATTGGACACTTACATACATCATAAGTAAAACTCAACTTAAAATTGATTAAGTACTATACATTAACCTGACACCATAAAGCTCTTAGAGGAAAAAGTCTTCTTTTTCCCCCACTCCTAATCCTCTTCCTAGTCTCTCTTTCATTTTCACTTCCAGGTCAAACTTTTTTTTCCAGTTTCTACACATGAAAGAAAACATATAATACTTGTCTATCTGTGTCTGACTTGTTTCACACAACATGATATGCTTCAGTTCCATCCATTTCCCTGCAAATGACAAGATTTTATTCTTCTTTATGACTAAATAATACTTCATTGTGTATATATTTTCTTTATTCATTTTTCCGTTGATGGGCATATAGGCTGATTCCATAGCTTCATTATTGTGAATAGGGTCACAATAAAGACTGGCATACAGCTGTCTCTTTTGTATGCTGACTTCATCTACTTCATGTGTACACCTGGGAGTGGTATAGCTGTATTACATGGTAATTCTGCTTTTAGTTTTTTTGGGAAATCTCTTTTTTGTTTTCCATAGCGGCTATACTAATTTACATTACCACCAACAGTGTATACAGGTTTATTTTTCTCCACATGCTCATCAGTAGTTTGTACTTTTACATTTTTTTATAATAGCCATTCTGTATATCAATGCAGTTTGATTTACATTTTATTGGCTATAGATATTGGGCATTTTCAAATATCTGTTAGTCATTTATATGTCTTCTTTTGTAAATTGTCTATTCAGATCATTTGTTCATTTATTGATTAAATTGTTTTTTTGTTGGTAACTTTTTGTGCTCTTTATATATTCTGGATACCAATCCTCTGTCAGATGAATAACTAGCAAAGATTTTTTTTCCAATTCTGTTGGTTATGTCCTCATGTTCTTGATTGATTGCTGTGCAGAAGCTTTATAATTTGGTGTAATCACATTTTTCAATTCTTACTTTTATTTTCTGAGCTATTGGAGTCCTATCCAAGAAATCATCATTTTCTGTACCTGTATCTCAAAGTTTTTTCTCTAGTACTTTCAAAATTTCAGGTCTTGAAGTATTTGATCTGTTTTGAGTTGATATTTTATAGGGTGAGAGATAGAGATCTAATTCAGTCTTCTACCTATGAATCCCCAGTTTTCCCAGCACCCTTTATTTGAGAAGCTGCCTTTTCTCCAATATGTATTTTTGGCATCCTTGTTGAGAATCAGATGGCTATAGATGCATAGGTTTATTTCTGAGTCCTCTAGCCTTTTCCATTGGTCTACATGTTTGTTTTTATGGAAATACTATACTATTTTTGTTACTATGATTCTGTAATATATTTTTAAAACCAGGTATTCTAATGCCTTCAACATTGTTCTTTTTGCTCAGGATTGCATTGATTATTCTGGGTCTTTTTCTGCTTCCATATGACTTTTAGGATAGTATTTTCTAGTTCTCTGAAGAATGCCATTGATATCTTGATGTGAATTGTATTGAATCTATAGACTGCTTTTGGTAATATGGTCATTTTAATAATATTCTTTCAATCCATAAACATAGGAGGTCTTTCCATCTTCTAGTGTTTTCTTCAATTACTTCCTTCAGTATTTTATAATTTTCACTGTAGAGGACTGTATCTCTTTGGTTAGGTTGCATGTGCGCGCGCACGCATGTGTGTGTGTGTGTGTGTGTTGCAAAAGTAATTTCTTTCTCAGAGAGGTCATTAATCATATCATTAGCAAACAAGGATAATTTTTTCTCCTTTCCTATCTGTATCCTCTTACTTCTTCTCTTCTCTAATTGCTCTGGCTAAGATTTATATTACTATATTGAATAGGTGATGAAGAAATGCTTTTAGTTTTTTCCCCATTAAGTGATGTTGGCTATGGATATTTCACACACACATACACACACACACACACACACACACACACACACACACACACATACACACACGGCCTTGTGAAAGAGACAAACAGAATAGCAAAGAACCTCTAACACAGAGGGAAGGCTGGAGTTATGGGAATGCTTGAAGTGTCTCTATCATGGCATCTTTCCAGAGGGTGTTGATTAGCCTAAGTCTTAAGTAATGAAACAAACAAGATTAAAAACAAAAACAAAGGATTTGCTTATGCAGGTTCTTTCTTTCTAGAAATCTTCCAGTCCTTTCTTTGGCTACTCCTACTTATTCTTTATATTTTGATGTTACCACTTGGAAGTGTTGATTGACTTCCAAGTGCAATAGGAGATATCCATGCACCTCCATGACTTCTGTCCTCACCTCAACTACAGCATGTGTCACACTATATGCTTGTGGCTGCTTTGTCTGTGATCTCCTTCAACATAAGGGTTGTATATTTTTTCTTGTATTCCAAAGGTATTTTCTATTGACTGACACATAGAAGTTTTTCCCTTAATGTTTAGGAGATATTTTTTAAATAACTATTTTTTTAAGAATTAAGATCTGTGGTCTTAGCATTGGACAGTATCTTAGAAGTCACACAGTCCAGCCTCCCATCAGTCAAAATCAAGTTTATGATACAATGGCCATTCAGCGTCTGCCTAACCACATTCATTGACAAGGAATGCATAAATTATAAAGAAATGCAAAGAACCAAGCTCTGATTGATGATGCCATAAGTTAGCATATAGTTGCTGTATTGGGAATAAGATTTTAATTTGAACAAGCTAGAGGCAAGGATGCAACTACATGGCTTGTGTTTGTGGAGCAAGAGTTGCTCATCAAAAGACAAAGGAACTGAGAAGATCTGATAAAGAGCAAGGACGCAAAATAAATGGTATCTTGCTTATAATTCTTCAGGACTTTATCCTTCTTCCTGTTTTTTTTCTGTTTCTCTTTTTGTGGCACTGAGGATCAAACCCAGGGCCTTATGCATTCTACACAAACACTTTACCACTGAGCTACACTGCAAATCCCCTTCCTTCTCTTTAAATAGCCAAGAGCAAATCCCCATTCATGGAAAACCAGAAAGCATTTAGTTTTTGAATTTGTATTATAATACATTCTCCACTTTCACATTTCCATTCCTCTCCCCACCCTCTCTCTTTTCATAGCTTATGTTCTTCTCCAAATTTAGGCTTTTGTTTGTTTTTTGGTCTTAATTTTAGCATCTTATTTTGTAACATATAGCACAGTTCAAGTTTACATTGGTCTTGGTCCTCTCACAACCTTCAATAAGGAAATCTCTGAGGCGTCTTATTCTCAAGTATTGATCATTATTTTCAGACTGTAGTCATGTTAGGAGCCTAGCTATTATCTTCCCTATAATGTGGATCTCAGTTGTCTGGAGCCAAAGACTCTTCACTCCGTGGTGATGCAAGTTAATATTTATGGCCTGAATTTTCCTTTGGATTATCTGTAATTCTACAGACTATTTCTCAGATCGGTACCCAGAGGATATTTACTTTTGCAATGTTTTCTTATATGACACTAAATAAATCTGACAGGTTTTGAATAATGGGAAATATTCAAAACAATAGGATTCATTGTCAAAATCCAAATTATAATTTCCCTTTTAAGCTTTTGATCCTGATGGTTAAATTTTTGCTTACTTGTGTTAAATGCTATTAAAATTATTTTGCATTTCTCCTTATACATAAGAAAATGCTATTTAGGCATCAAATTTACCTATGTAATGATTCAATAGTTACATGTTTATGAAACTACCCCTCAGGTTTAGTGCCTTGTCTAAGTTTACATGTCTAGTAAGCAGTAGAACCAGGATATCAACTCGCTTTCTGGTTGAAAATTTATTGCTTATTCTTCTGTATCTCCAGCAATCTCCATCAATAAGGGCAAGACCTTGATTAAATATCATTCATAACTCTAAAGCTCTAGAGCATTTAAAATATTATTTATTTCTGATATGTATGTTCTTTTATATAATGCAAAAAGTGCTTAAAATAATATACAGCTATGAAGTATAGGTTGAATGTCACAGTCACATAAAAGTCCTGAATCAGTTTAACATGGTAGTTGTTATCAATGAAGTCAGTTGTTAATTGGATTCTTTTTCTAGCACCTACTCCAGTCCACAGTCTCATCACTTGGCAAAAGAGCAAGCAGCTGCATGGATTGTTGGTGTCAATGGCTGTGGTTTCTCACTGGGGGTCTCCCTGCCGGTTTCTAACTTGGTCAGTTAATTGACTCTCTCTGGCCTTGTACTTTGAGTATGGGGTAAAACATTTACTGGATCCCAGCGCTGAGAATGTTCAAGTAAAAAGCCTTAAGATAGTAACAAATAACATTTACTGAGCACTTCCAATTTGCCTGGAATTGTGCTTTGTTTTATTCACATGTAACCGCCACCTGACACTGGCTTGTTTCACATTCCATGTCCATCATCATCCAGAGATAATGCATTAGGCATCCACCAACTCTCCTCATACTAACTGTTAATTATCTATGGTGTGTGACGGAAAAATGAGTCATCTTCTAATATTGTAGGTATTTTACAATAAGCCAGAAAAAAAGCAGAGGAGACATGAAGCAGGTGTCTGGCTTTTCAGCTTAACTTATTCCTGTCATCAAGAACCTTTCCCAAGCTGGGTGTGGTGGTGCACGCTTGTAATCCCAGTACCTGGGAAGCTGAAACTGTAGGATCCGGGCTCACGGTCAGCCTCAGCTACTTAGTGAGGCCCTCTGCAACTTAGTGAGACCTTGTTTCAAAATAAAGAATAAAAAAATAGGACTGGGATATATCTCAGAGGTAGAATGCCCCTGGGTTCAATCCCCAGTACCGCAAAAAAAAAAAAAACAAAAAAAAAAACAAAAAACAAATCAAAAAACAAACCAAACAACCTTTCCCTCAGTTTTGCATAGAAGATGAAGAGTAGAAAGACCGGGTCATAAACAATTTATCCACAAATATTTAAGCTTAGAACTCCTCACCATTTATAAGCAAAGATATGGATGGATTCTGCATAGACTTCTGATACTTTTAGAGACTAAAACAAGTCTCTGTGGCACTGATATGGATCATAATAGTATAAGGCAGAGTTGAGCCTACATGGAAAAGAAAGACAATGTTCACATGCTTCATTGTATTATACAACTGGTTGTTTTATCCTTTTGTTCTTCTTTGGATACAAAGCAACACAAAATCATAAGCCCAGTATTTTTATTGAACTGACACATCTGATAGGGCAGAACCGATCATAGAAAACATCCTAAAACTGTCTGTGCCAAGCCCATTATGAAAATGGAGACCTCCCTATCTGGCATACAGCGTATTTTTCTGTTAGACTCTCCAATGCTTTGTAGTTTCTCCTTTTGCCAATTCTTGACAGTATTTAATACTGCCTAGTAATAACTATAATCAGTGACTACCTCCATGCTTTGTGATCTTTCTAGTATTATAATCCAAAGGAAAACAGTAAGGTTTTTGGTTATGTGGGAATCCCAGGAGAAAACGTTCTATTCTACTCTACATACATATCTGAATTATCTAGATATTATTATTCAGTTACTTCGAGAACTTTGAATTCACAAGTATCTATCATACATTCACACTTTACCTATTACCTCAAATCCAGCTCCACAGTGATTTAATAGGTACAGAAAATTAAGCAATTGTACTGCTGTCCTCAAACATGAGTGAGTGCCAAGGAGTAATTTAAAATAAATACTCCAAAGGAAAGCAGGAGGTGGTGATAGACAGACTAGGGATGGGTCATTTTCACAACATGAAGTCAGTTTTGTTTGTTTTTTTTAAATCACAGACAATGGGTAATTTTAGACACTCCTTTAAGATATTTCTGCCTCTTTCAAGTTAGAGTAGATAAAACAGAGAATACCTTATTGTTCAGAAGGTAGAAAAAAAAAAGAAAAACAGTCTGTCTCATGATTGGACTTCATCGACTCACCATGCATGTCCTATACAAAGGAAGTGAAGGGTGATTTGGGAGAAAGATCATGTGACCCAACAACCTAACTATCCTAGCCTTCGACATCATTAGTTTCGCAGTGGTGCTTCCTGTCTGCATTTCTATCACTCCCTGCTTTTTTCAGAATTCCTATGCAGCAGGCTTAGCTGACAGCACTAGTCTTGCAAACTTTAGTGTATCCGTGTAAGTGACCTGTTAAAATGCTAATATGCAAGCCCAACACCTACAAATTTTAACTGATTGTATCTACATTAGAAATAATTGATTGAAACCTGTGTTTACACTTTTTAGATATAAAACAATCAATCTTTATATTTTTCTTGGTGCATTAACATTTTAAGATGCACTGAATGGGATGATCACGATTTTAACACCTTTTTTGTGATGGGTTGAAATGTGTTATCTTAAAGATATTTCTACATTTATATGTAGCATGGTCTCTTTTATGTCTATTAGGTCTTACTTATATTCAGTAGTTTGTTCTACTTGGTGTTTTATTTTTTACATTCTCTCAATGGAGTTAGAACTTGAGTTACAGATTTTCTACCATGTTTTACAACCATAAATTATTTATTCATTTATTTATTTATTTATTTTACTTTTTGCAGTGCTGGGGATCACACCCAGGGGCTCATGTATGCTAGGCAAGTACTGTACCTCTGAGCTACATCCTCAGCCCCACACCCATGAAAATTAAGTTCAAAATCATTCTCCCCTTACCCATTGAGCTAGTATTAACCAAACATTCACAGGGAAAGTTTTTCCTTGTGTTTACATTTGGGGAGAAAGTTGAGGATTAATTCATTCAACATTTGACAAATAGTTGAAATTTATGCCTAAGTGCCACTCTGGTGATTTTGCACACCACTGGCATATTGGTTGTGCACATCTTACTTTTGAATAACCCTTTTCAGACTTTGAAGGAATGAGCAATTCCAATTTTATTAAGTCAGTAGGAACTTAGAAAATGGATTATTTTTTAGTAAAATGTATATCACATATGGATCCTTAGTCCTGGCTTTGCTTAAAGAAAATAAATTCACGAATAACTCAGAAATATGGCAGAGCTGTCAGGACATTTTCTTCTAAGTATTTCTTATTTCTTCTCTTTGAATAGTGGAGTAAATGTGACAGCTGTACATTATTTTTGTGTGTCTGCCAGCCCTGAGGGCATATGTACTCAGGAACCACTTTTGGTACACTTAAACAAATATATCTATTTGTTCCTTGCTCTTAAGAACAAAAAATAAATTAAATTAAATTTTAAAAATTCAGGAACCATTAGGGTATATCAAACTACTTTTCAAGTGCAATATTCAGGCACTTCCATGGTAGATAGAGGTCCAAATGAAAATACTTCTCTTTTTGAATCAGCTGGTAAGTGCATTATGTGTTGGCATGCACAGTTTTAGAACTCTCAGAGGATGCCAACAAATGTGGGTTATTTAGCCATCTCCAATATAGGCCATTATCATTTTAAGTCATCAATGGTTTATTAGCAACCTTTGCTTGGATGGTGATTTAAAGAGTATTATTTCAAGGAAAATGAACAACGAAGAAATACTTTAAAAAAAAAACTAAGTAATGTTATTTATTCCAAGAAATTCGATTTTTTCTGCAAGAGTTTTTTTTTTTTTTTAATCTACATCATGTGAAAGGCCTAAAACACTAAAGTTTTATAAAACATTTTGTATGGGAAAGATTAATGTTGATTTTGACTGATGTCTATTCGCTTTATTCACATGAATAATATAATAGCTATTGTGTGCTAAATAATATGTAATCTTCTAAAAATATGCCCTAAAGTAAAATGTTGGAAGATAATATGTACAATTGTGTTTTATTTGTGATATATATTGTTTTATCTAAAAAAAGATGTGGTAAGTTTTGTAATTAAATTATAATCAAAAACAGCATAGTACCAAACTCTTAGAATTAGGTAAATACTCTCTAATTAAGCCTTAAAGTTTCTGGTAATTAAGGGAAAGTGTGGGAATGGATATATTATTTGGCACTCTAAAAATTATCAGAAATAAGTACAATATATATGATCTGGTTTTATTTCAAAATCCCAGTTTTAAGTTAATTTATTATGTAGATTTCATGCAAGAAACAGTTATGGAAGACTGTTTCAACAGTGGTGGAAGATACTGTAGTAGACTTTTAGACCTCTGATTGGCAAGTCCAAATTTTTTCTCACATACGCAAGAATATGAATTCATTTAAATATCCAGGAGGTAATCAAACAAAATGCCAGAGTTTTGAAACATAGAGCACTTATAACCTTGGGCCTAGAAAAAGTTAAAGAACAGACTCATTTAAAATCTCAATAAAGTAGAACTCTGTAAGTAATAACAATGATGAGAGACAGACCTTTCTATAAGATACAAAAGGAGTCTCTAAGAGTATACATTAATTAACATGTTAGATAAAAAATTTCTGAGTACATTGAAAATTGGGATATGTGTCATAAAGTATTAATTGAATTTCACCATGGGCCCCTGGTTCACAATGAGCTCAATGTTTCCTTTCATTCTTTCATCTGTTCTTTATGTTGTTGTTCCACTCTTTTACTTACTTTCTCTTTCTTCTATTGCTTGATGTTACTTAACTAGAATTAACTAAAAGATTTGGCTACTTATAAGACTCACAACTCATAATACTAAAATAATAAAAAACTCATAGTAACAGAAAAGGTACTTGTTGTACTCTGCAGTATTAAACATGTACGCATTAAATCTACCTAAAAACAAAATAGAAAAGCTTTCCATATGTTAAAAATACCAGGTACTATTCCAATTACCATTTCAACTTGGAGTTTAATCTATTGAAGGACTGTTACAGTCTGGATATAGCAGTTTTATTATGCTGCTATAAGGTGATATAGAGTGAATCTTTCTTCAGTAGGTTAGAATTCTGATCAATGCTAAGTCTCATAGTTTTGCTTATATCATTGTAATCAAAGATGAATGACAGAATAACAAACATTAAAGAATCATATATTGTATGTAATTATCCATTCATGAATTGAATTAAGGTGTAGCAGTGTTCACTACTCTGGAAGTTGGAATAAAACATGGCTAAAACTCCCAAAGTTAAACATGGGTGACAGTAAAAACCCAAATATTTCCTAGGTCCTCTTGAAAATCTTAATAAACATGGCATCAGGAAAATGACTCTGGTCTGGGCAGCTTTGCACATCACTGTATCTCCCACAGATTAAAATATCCAGCAGCGTACCCAAAGTTCTCAGAAGGTTCACAGTTTACATACAGCTCAGCATCTCCCAAGTTTAACTGACCAATTTATCTCTGCAGTCTTCTTCCCCAAAATATATAACCCAAGACAAATCATGAGAAAGATCAAGCTAATTGGAATAGAGGGCTATCCTACAATTTATTTGACCAGTACTCCTCAAATCTGTGAAGGTCAAGATCTTAAAAGATGCTAAAAAGATGTGAAAAATAAATGTAATATAGTAGATTTATTATGCTGATAAAGACAATATAAGTAGAATCTTCAATAGTTTAGAAATCTTATAGTTTGGCTTATGTCAGGATCCCTAGATGGAATCCCCAAACAAACCAAATGGCATTAGGTAAAAATGAAGGCAAATTAAATAAGCTATAGATTTTAGTTAATAATAATGTATCAATACCAGGTGTGGTGGTATACTCTTGTAATCCCAGTATTTGGGAGGCTGAAATAGGAGGATGGCAGATTGGAGGCAGCCTCAGCAATTTAGCAAGATGCTGTTTAAAAATAAAAAAAAAACAAAATAGGGCTGAGGGCGTGGCTCAGAAGTAGAATGCCCCTGGGTTCAATCTCCAGCACCCCCTAAAATAACAATATTAGTTCATTAACTATGATAAATTTATCATTCTAATGCAAGATATTAAAATATCAAGGAAATAGTATGCAGTGGGTTCATAGGAAGACTCTGTAGTATCTGCTCAATTTTTCTGTAAACCTAAAACAATTCTAAAAATATAAAGCCTATTTATTTAAAAATAAGCTAAAATAACAAGGCATGTGCTTCTTTATGTGAAACTTTTTCTATTACAATGTTTACATGTAAAATATTGGACCACATAAGAATGTGGAGATCAAAATTCTGGTAAAAGAAAAGTAAAAATAATTGAGGAGTGTAAAGATTAGGATGCTAAGGAAGACATGTCTATCAATAAAATATTGTAATTCAGAGGGTCACAATTTAAATGCAGATAATTTCCTCCATCACTCAGGCATATGAAGATATAACAACTCAAGAGATACAATGTTTAGATTCTAATCAAAGTAGGTCCTTTGATAGTTCACTGGGTGCCAATAGCAGAATGGAGTGAAGAACATTGCAGAAGCATCTGTATAAGAGATGTGCTTTTTCACATGCTTTCATGGAGAAGTTAATTCTGATGATACTTTCTTCCCATCAGGCTCCATTTCTAGGATATTTGCCATGCCTCTCGGGATGTTCATTCATTCCTATAAAATATCCAGGGATAGATTCACAAACAGCTTTCTCCATTGTACTTGACCACATTTTTAAGCTACTAGTCCTATGCCAATAACTTCAAAAAAAAACTACTTAAAATATTTTATATGTAATGACTGGTGCTGTCATGACTGATAATTAGAAAAATAATGATGAATATAGTAACTGCTATTTATTGAGCATGACAGAGACTGTTCTGTCTTACCTTATCTTATTCTATTCTAACTCTATAACAAGTCAATAAGCTAGGCATGTCATTCTCATTTCATAGTTAAGAAAACTCATCTGTGGGTTCAGTTCTTTGCATATAGTTAGTGATAAAGAGATGTTCCCTAGTTTATTCACAAGATATTTAACCCATGTTTTAGAAGCTAACCTTACATCTTCTTTAAGTATTAATACTTCTTAGAGAGTGTAAATAGGACCCTTTTGGGGTAACAGTTTGGGGGGAGGTTTAGTGTTGTGATAAATTAGTTTCAATGGATGAACTCAACTAGCTTTTCTTGGTATGAATAGAAAGTAGAGGGAGCTAGGATTGCACTGAAATTCAATAAGAAACAGAGACTTCTTATTGGTAGAAAAGCTTGCTTTCTTAACAGTTTATTTGTGCTGTCTAAACAGAGTTTGGAAGTAAGTAGATCTGTCAATGCAATTTTCATTTGTTGGGAGGTCTTTGCTTTGGTTACTTTTTTTGTAAAAAGGAAGGTGTTCTTAATTTCCATCAGAGCCAGTCATCACCTATGTTGTCACTCTTGCTGTGGGGACAATAAGCCATCAATGAGGATACACCACTGGCAACAGCTTTCCAAACTGAGCAGTGAATCACCTCTCATTAGCTACATCTCTAAACTTAGTACCATCCACATATAAGAAAAGGTCGTGCAATATCTGCCATTCACTTAACATTTATAGAACCCCTACTTCCATAGCTACTTCATCATTTGCTGTAATTTTCAGTTTCCTAGTATATGTCAATGATACTATATTCTATCCTTTCTTTTATGGTACTAGGGATTGAACCTTGAAGCATTTGACCTCCAACCTACACCCTCAGCTCTTTTTTTTTTTTGAAACAGAGACTTGCTAGGTTGCTGAGAGTCTTGCTAAGTTGCTGAAGTTGGTCTCAAACTTGTGATTCTCCTGTCTCGGCTTCCCAAATACTGGGATTACAGGCCTACACCATCATGCCCAGATTAATAAAAGAATAAAAAGAAAAGAAAGCAAATTCTAATAAACAATTAGACTAAGTTATATATGTAAAAAATGGCACTCACTTTCAATCTATTGATAAGGTTAAGGAAAAATATTTTTAATTCACAGTATTCAGAAAAGCATATCCACCTCTGGCTTGAATTGAACACCTTTAAAATTGAAATGTTGGCCATTGTCTTTTCTAGATTCACTGAAAATTGTGTTTTTAAGAGAGTCCTTGGAGTGATTTTTGATAAACTAACATTTTCCCTTTGCCATTCCTCTTCCCATATTTTCTACCTAGTTTTCTCACACTGCAGAATTCCCCGTGCTGAAGGAGTCCTTGACTCTCCCCTGCAGTTAATATTAAAGACCATATGTCAATGCAAGTTAGTTAAGAGGTGTTCTTAAATGTCAAACATTGGATTTTTAAAATACTGGATATAGATGAGAGTGACCTTAGATTAAAGGAATAAATATTTCAGAAATGGAATGTAAAAACTAGGTGTCAATAATGGCTAATTCTTGGTATTAAAACAGGGTTGTTTAACATGTCTTTTTTAACTACAAAACAACAAAAAACAAACACTGAATTTACTACCAGTTTTCTTTATCTTATTACTACTAACATCAGATCATAAAGTTTCCCCAAAGTAATGGATATTATCTTTGCTCTTCCAATTGCAGGAGGAGTCACAGGGCTTTGAAGAATGGCAGATGAACGGAAAGATGAAGCCAAGGCGCCTCATTGGACCTCAGCTCAGCTAACAGAGGCATCTGCACATCCACACTCACCTGAGATTAAGGACCAAGGTGGCGCGGGGGCAGGACTTGTCAGAAGTGCCAATGGATTCCCATACAGAGAGGACGAAGAGGGCACCTTTGGAGAGCATGGGCCACAGGGCACCTACTCAGATACCAAAGAGAATGGGATCAATGGAGAGCTGACCTCAGCTGACAGAGAAACAGCAGGTAACCAAGGGCTCTCTGTTGCCAGTACTTGTTTTGTGCTTTTAGTCAGTTTTGTCTGAAAGCGAATTACAGTGCTGATCCTCTTTCAGTACTACTAGGGCTGAAATTCCAGCCAGTTAAGGAGAAATAGACACCAAAAGAAGAAAAAAGTCATGGCAGCTAACCTGACTTTTCTCCTGATTAGTTGTATTCTCAATCCTATCTCCTTGTTTAATTTTTATCACTTTATTTTTATTTTTAAAAATGTGCAATGTATGTATATTTTGCTAAAAAATTGTCAGTAACTCATTGAAAGAAAACTTCAGTTTCTTTTTTTTTACTCTCTTAAATGGCACTGGACCCAAATTCAATGATTAGAAATGTATTTAGTTTGGAGGGCAGAAAGAAATGTAAAATCCATCTCCCCATCCTTCAAAGAAAAGAGAGAAAGAAAATAATGTCCATATATATTACATATATATATATATATATATATATATATATATATATGGATGTATAATGTTTTCTCTATATATTATATCGTATTATTTATATATATTTCTCTCTATATAAACCATTGTTTACCTTCGTAGCCTTTTAGAAATAACATGCAGATAATTGAAAAAGAACCTAAGTCCCCTGTACTCTATCACTGATGGTGTCACCATTAATGGCCTAGCCACTATGTAACATTAATGGCATGCAGAAACATTAGCCCATGCTATAGTAATCTTCACCATCATTTTCCTTTTTTCTGTAATTTAGAATTTAATGTATTTGGATTCAGTAACTTGCAGAGTAACTTACTCCCCAAAGAGTGAATATACTGCAAATAGAAGAAAGGTTATGTCCCCCTTTAAAATCACCCCTTCCTTACTTGAAGATTGGTTTTCTATACTCTGTCAACTAGTTTGGAACATTTACGGAATGTGTAGTTAAGAGACAGAGTAGAGTAGCTCAGTGGTGTGCTCAGAGTGTGTGCTCAGCATGCACAAGGTCCTGAGTTTGATCCCCAGCACAACACATACACACACATACACACCATACATATTTAAATTTTTCTTAGGAACCATAGGAGGCATTGCATTAGCTTCTGAGCCAGGCTGCGTGCAAACAAATAAACAAACAAAATGGTCCTTTGTAGCACATGAGACCTGTCCACACAATTAATTTAGATGCAAAGTACAGTGTGTTAAGGGCCAAATTAGAAATACAATTAAAGTATATAAAGGCAAAGTGAAGAGGGATTGTTTCTGTTTATGGCCCATGTTCCTAAATTGCGCATAGATGTATCTTGGGGTGCCAAACAACTTCTCAGATGTGTAGCTAGGTATTTTAAATATCCAAAAGAAACACAGAGATGCTCAACTTCTGTCAAACATTGCCTGAACTATTAGCCAGAGATGGTTCACAGTTTCAAAATTATGTCACCCTATAGTCCTTTGGAAGATAGCATATCTTTGCAAAGTTGGATTTTCAGCAGTTGCTCTGATAAAAAGCAAGTACCCTGCAGAAATCCATGTGGAACAGGAAAAGAGGGTGGCAGTGTCCACTCTGATCCAAGGAATTGAGAAGCTATGCAGTACTCAAAAAAGGCATACAACACACCCTATTAATAAGATAAGACAAAAATATTTTTCACCATTCATGGTTACAATGAGGATTAAGATTATAAAGTGTATAAAATGGATGGCCCAAGAAGCAGTGGCTATTCATTACCATTCTTATTGGTGGCAGTAGTGGTATCATAAAGTCAACAGATGCACTTGATCAAAGAATATTTTTCTACAACCATCTATAACCTACCTTGGTAAGGGTGGGGCTTGAGTGTCAGGGGCACTAGGAGGAATTTGAAGGAATTGTGGCCTAAGGGGATCAGGGCATGTTAGAGAAAAATAGTTAAGAGGAAGAAAAGAAAGAGGTAACAAGTCAAGATTTTTCTCATCACCCTGTGCTACAGCACCTGGCATTACACAGTCCTCACCAAAGGTGTATCAAGCAAATGAATGAATGAATGAAGGCATGCAGAAAACAAGAAAGTCTTTCTCCAAGTAATAGGAATACCATCAAAAGTCTAGCTTTGTCCCTCCGATGTTCACCAACTGAGTCTCACTGACACATGTAATGGCATGTAATACACTCTGGGAAAAAAAAATCTCTGCATGCTGCATTTGGTCTAACATTAGAGAACCAACATAACTTACTATTTGATTTGTTCATTGATCTTATTGAAGTATTTAAGAGCTATATATGTGTATATTATTTTCTCAAAGAAAGAAGCTGGCAAGAACACAGTGACCGGGCAAATACAATATATATATGTATTTGAGAAAATAATATAAATTAAAAAGAGACTAAGCAATGTTTCTTTTAAGTGTTTCAGGAGCATCCAAAGTTAATTTTGAAGTTGGCCCAAGATGTATCAAACAAATTTTATATTATCCTTGGGCTATTGATTGCAACAGTGACGTGTGTGTGTGTGTGTGTGTGTGTCTGTCTGTCTGTCTGTCTGTCCGTCTGTGTCTGTGTCTGTGTCTAGCTAGCTAGAGATATGTATCTGGTAGCAGTGGGCTACCAGAATGATGTCTTTAAACTATGTCGTGATTTTAAGTTAACTCCCCTCTAAAATGAACAGAATGAGTATTGGTCCCACAAAATATGCATGTGTGGAAAGCTATAGGAAGAGGAAAATATGCAATTTTGTTACATTGAACCTACAAAGAATATTAAAGTGATAAGTGCAATTAAATTTCTCTCCAAATGCTCCTTTAGTAAAATAACTTGTCACTGATGGTTTATAGATAACTGTGTCATAAATTATGTGATGAAAATCATCCCTGGTAAGAGGAAATAAGGTTATGTCTCCAATATGGTCTTTCCAAGTGATGATGAGGCCACTGATGTGCTCTGGCACTGTCCTCGGAAGTGATTATTCTAAAGAGAACCAGGAAGCGCCATACCAGTGCATTCTTTGATCGTCCTCATACAGTCTCTCGGGCATGGCATCTGTTCCCTGTGAAGGACAGTCCTCGAGACACGGTTAAGATGAAGCATTTCTCAGTGATAGCAGGTCCTCAGCTGGATATTGTGGTGTCCAGGCCATTACTGGATGAATCCAAAAATCTTTCCTTCTTCGCTATAATCCTCTCCTCAATTTTAGAAGTAAATTCTCCCCCAAAGTTGTTTCTTTTTATTCACCCATATATATAGGATTTATGATCAATGCATTGCAAGCACCATGTATTCTTCCCTTTCCCTCTTTCTCTCTTTTTTTGTACAAGGGATTGAACCAGGAGGCGTTCTACCTCTGGGATATAGCCCCAGTCCTTTTCCTTTTTGTATTTTTTATTTCGAAACAGGGTTTCACGAGGTTGCTGAGAGTTTGGCTAAATTGCTCAGGCAGACTTCGAACCTGCATTCCTCCTGTCTCAGCCTCCCAAGCACTGGGATTACAGGCATATGCCACCATGCCCATCTTCCCTGGTCATTTCTGTAAGAATTTTTGAAGATGGGCCTATCTTTGATCTTTTGCACTGAGACCAAGGGGTGGAGGACCAGGGAATGTAGGAAGGCAGTAATCGTTTGAATTGTGTTTCTTTACAACTCACTCTTATAGATTTTGTTTCCTTCCCATACATTTTAAAACTAGTCCATAGAATTATAGGTGGAATTATTTTTTCAACTATAATCTTTGGTACTGTAAGATTTTCTCTTTTTTTTTTGCAGAACTGGGGATTGAACTCAGGGGCATTCTACCTCCGAGCTACACCCCCTATTTTTTATTCTTTATTTTGAAACCAGGTCACTAAGTTGCGGAGTGCCTCACTAAGTAGCTGAGGCTGGCCACGAACCTGGATCCTCCGTTCTCAGCCTCCCAAATGCTGGGATTACAAGTGTGCACCACCACGCCCGGCAATTTTCTTATTCCTAAAGTTTTTGCTTGTTTGGTTTTTCTTTTCTCCCTTGGCAGTGCTAGGAATGGAACCCAGGGCCTTACTCATGCTAACCAAGTGCTGTAGCACCTGGCATTACACCATTGAGCCTAGCCCTGAAGTGTCCTTTTCAAAAACCATGCCACAGAAGCGTGAAGAGAGAAATGTGAAACGATTGAGAATCTAGCTACTTAAAGCTTCAAAGCATCATTTTAAAATTGTTTTCCAGAGCGTGAATAATAAGAGTAATGGCTTGTAATAACCCCTTCCTGTCTTTTCCATTTTATTAAAGAAAGCACAAGGAAGGCACTTTGGTCCCTACAGAGCTCCCGCTATGAGTGAGAAGTAGATGCCTTGTCTTTAAGTTTCTCACCCAAGAGCAGGGCCCAACCTCATGTGAGAATTCATATCACAATAACATGGTGTTGCTTGTAAAAGGGCAGAACTGATTAATAAAATGGATATGAATTTCAACTGGGAAACTGTTTTAGAAAGTGGAAGATAAGAAAGCAACCTTTCAAATGACATTTTAAGGACATGGAACAGCAATTAATTCCTATAATCATTGTGCCCATGACTTGGCAGTGAGGCTGGTCTTCACTTCATTCAGTATCCTATTATCTACTATAGTAAATCCTGTGCTTACTCTACCTGTTTATAGGATCATTCTGAATAGAGTGTTTTCTGATAGCAAAAACCAGGATCTGCAAACAAAGCTG
>PVLC010030230.1:0-19611 GCA_004027655.1 Graphiurus murinus | reverse complement strand
CACGCTTGTAATCCCAGCATTCGGGAGGCTGAGACCGGAGGATCCGGGTTCGCGGCCAGCCTCAGCTACCTAGTGAGGCTCTCCGCAACTTAGTGAGACTCGGTTTCAAAATAAAGAATAAAAAATAGGGCTGGGGGTGTAGCTCGGAGGTAGAATGCCCCTGAGTTCAATCCCCAGTACCGCAAAAAAAAAAAAAAAAAAAAAAAAAAAAAAAAAAAAAAAAAAAAGACCAAAGTACTAAAAGAGAGAAGAAATTAGTTTTTTTTTTTCAAAAAAATGCTTTTATTGGTGCATTATAGTCTCATATCATAACGTAAATCATGTTGACAATGGCACACATGCACACAGCACTTAGTGCCCCCCCAACCATTTCCCCCCACTTCCCAATACAGAGTACTGAGATTGACATTGGTATATTTACGTATGTACACTTAGTCAATGGTAGTATTTCCAGTAATGAACCTCAGTCTTCCTCCTCCCTTTCCCTTAGACCACCTCGCTGGCTCCACTGAGGTTTCTATTATCTGGAGTCCCTCTTGTATTTCAACTGCTCCCTAGCTGGCACATATTACAGAAAACATTCACTTTCTGTGATTGGTTAATCTCACTTAACATAATGTTCTCCAGGTCCTTCCATTTTCTTGCAAATGATGTAATTTTATTCTTCTTTATTGCTGAGTAGAATTCCATTGTATTTCCCATAATTCTGTAATCTATGATATGTTGATGGACACCTACATTGGTTCCATAATTTGGCTACTGTAAATTGTGCTGCTAAGAACAAGGGTATGCATATATTACTGTTGTTCTCCGGTTTCAACCCCTTTGGAAAGATACCCAGGAGTGGTATAGCCAGATCATATAGTGGATCCATTCCTAGTTTTCTAAGGAATCTCCACACTGATCTCCATAGTGGCTGAACCAGTTTGCAACCCCACCAACAATGTAAAAGAGTTCCTATTTCCCCACATTCTTGCTAATATTTATTGTTTTATGTCTTCTTGAAGATTGCTATTCAGATTGAGGTTAGATGGAATCTCAGTGTGGTTTTGATTTGTATCTCCCTGATTGCTAATGATGTTAAACATTTTTTTCATGTATCTATTGTCCATTTGTATCTCTTCTTTTGTGAAGTGTCTATTCAATTCAGTTGCTCATTTCTTGATTGAGTTATCTGATTTTTGGTGTAAAGTCTTTTAAGTTCTTTGTATATTCTAGATCTTAGTCCTCTGTCAGAGTGATAGCTGGCAAAGATCTTCCATTTCATTGGCTTTCTCTTTAGACTCTTGATGGTTTCCTTTGATGTGCAAAAACTTTTCAGTTTAATGCCACCCACTTATTAATTCTTGTTTTAATTTCCTGAGCTTTGAGGATCTTGTTAAGGAAGTTTCTACCTGTGCCTGTATCTTGGAGTGTTGGACCTATGCCCTCCTCTAGTAGCTTCACAGTCTCTGGTCTAACTTCTAGGTCTTTGATCCATCTCGAGTTGACCCCTGTGCAGGGTGAGAGGTAAGGATTTTGTTCCTTTTTTTCTACAGATAGAGAGAAATAACATGTTTTAAAAAATGAGACAGTGAGACTCTTTTTATTTCTTTCCGTGGTACTGGTGATTGAACCCAGGGGCATTCCATCTCTGAGCCACACCCCCAACCCTTTTAATTTTTTTGTTTTGAAACATGGTCTCACTAGGTTGCTTAGAGTCTTGCTATGTGACTGAGGCTGGTTTCAACCTTGTGATCCTTTTGTTTTGTCTCAGCCTCCCAAGTACTGGGATTACAGGCATGTGCCACCACACCCAGCTGAGATTACTCTTTTATAAAATGGGGAAACATAAAACTACAGCCCTTAGATGCCTCAGCTGAATGAATTGATGTGACTACTTGTAATAAAATATAATTTAAAAATACCATGGTTCAAATATAGAGTGTGAACCTGGGTAGATATCTAACTGATCTTCAATGGACCAGGGACTCTGCCTTTGAAGGAAATCTAAGTTCTATTTAAAACGAGAAATTGCAAGGAGTAGATTGGGGTGTTTCATTTTATGTGCTGCCCCAATAGTAGTTGAGTAGGGAATCAGGTTACAAATTCAGGTATCTTTGAAACTTGGAGCCTGGTGCAACAATGTCCAGGGAAGAGTACTTAGTATTCCCTGGGGAACATACCTTTATATAAATGCATACTCTCTGTAGTGATATCCAAATGGATACTAGATAATCTGACGGAATATCTCCTTTATAACATAAATATAGGTCAATCAGACTAGACAGGGCTTTTTATCTCCAATGAGTTAAAAATACAGGCAAGAAAAATGAACTAACATTCAAAACACATTAAAAAATACACAAGAATGAGCCAGGCGTGGTGGCGCACGCTTGTAATCCCAGCATTCGGGAGACTGAGACCAGAGGATCCGGGTTCGCGGCCAGCCTCAGCTACCTAGTGAGGCACTCCGCAACTTAGTGAGACTCGGTTTCAAAATAAAGAATAAAAAATAGGGCTGGGGGTATAGCTCGGAGGTAGAATGCCCCGAGTTCAATCCCCAGTACCGCAAAAAAAAAAAAACAAAAAAATACACAAGAATGAACACTAGACAAAAATATAGAATTGCTTGGTCAATATTTCATCTTCCTTTCTAGAAGTAGTCATGGAAACTAATATTTATATTATTGTAAATATATTTTAAAGATATCATTTTTTTTAAAGGTATGCTAAATTAATGGCTTCTGGATCCCAGTCTTTGCTATGCATAGGTGGGAAATCCACAATTAAAGAATAATGGAAACCAGGTGTGGTGGCACAAACTTGTAATCCCAGTACTTGGAAGGCTGGCACAGGAGGATCACAGGTTCAAGACCAGCCTCATTAAGTAATGAGATTCTCAGCAATCAAGCAAGACCCTATTTCAAAACAATAAAATAAAAGAGCTGAAGATGTAGCTCAAAGTTAGAATGTCCCGGGGTTTGATCTCCAGTACCACAAGGGGGAAAAAGTGAAGCTTCAGCAATGGCATAGCGATAGAAGGGCTGGGTGCCCTGGCCCATGAGTTAGCATTTGCAGTTAAATAGCTAGGCTGTTTTCAGTTTTACTCTGCAAATCTAGATGAATGTGCCAGCTACTCTCAGCACCACTGATGGCTTGAAAAAATGGTCATATTTCCAAAATGATAAAAAATTCATTATTTAAGAGATGAAATCCATAAGGAAAAATGTTATTATTTTAATAGAAAAGATCTAGGGATTTACAAGATTTGAATGATCAAACTCTTAACAACAACAACAAAAGTATTGTCCAAATAGCTCAAACCAGTACTACAGATCATGTTTCACCCAATGTAATAGAAATATTTGAGTTTGATACAGTAGTCCAGTCATAGCCCAACAGCAAGAACAGAATTTTTTTGAAGAGTAAGTCATATTCATCTAGTCTTTTATTTTTCCAAAGTGCTTAACTCTGTAAAATGTCTTTCAATAAACATTGAGAAAACAATAATATATATGTATATATGCAATAAATTTCTGTTAAATTTTAAAAACTGTAATAATCTCCAGACCAACCTTGAAATCTCACCATATATAAGTACTGTTTAGGCATTCTTTCTTAAAATTTCCACAAAATTTGAGCTGTTTTGAGTAATATTACATATAATAATATAATGCTTTTATGCTATGGATATTATAAAAGTACTTATGTTCATATTGATTAGTGAAATAAATTATAATTATGTGTTAATTTATATAGTATAACAAATTATATAATTATAAATTAATTTTACTAACAAGTCCTAATAATCTTTCATTTGCTTTTTGCCATTCCCTTTCCAGGAGTCTTTCCTGATTTTAGTTTTATTAGAGTCATTGTCAAGATGGGGACACTATTTCCAATCAATGACAGGAATAGCCATCTCTCTCCATTAGATGTGGAGATAACATTTTTATTCAGCAAGGGATCAGAACCATTCACAGAAATCCTGTTTTACACCAGAACAACAAATGCATTTGGATGAAATGAGATTGGGTATCCAAGTCCTATCTCTGTGTTTTATGCCTGGGCTAGTTACCAAGGCAACTATAGGAATAAATAACTCTGGCTTACTAGAAAGTCAAGGAACATTGTTTAGTTTTCGTATCAGCCCTGGGATGCGGTTGTTATTATTATCAGCCTTGTCAAGAGAAAGAAGGTTGCATCCCAGAGGTTAAGTAACTTGCTTGAGGCGACAGTTTGCATATAAAGCTGGAGTCTGAACACAGCTGCTAACGAACGTCTCCAGAATACAGGCAGCAGAAACACTCTTTAAAGACATTACTATTCTAACTCCATCAGTGAAAGCTACCTAATAAATGTCATATAACGTTGCACTGTTCGAAGTATTAGTTGAAAGAAATAACTTTCTATAAGTAATTTCTGAGCTCCAAGTAATACACAATATGTTGGAAACTCTTGGAAGTTCTTACAATTTCTGTGCAGGGAAGAAAATTTTAAAAAAGCAAATCACCGATAAGCCAGAAATATTTTCCCTCTCTAAGTAAATGCTTTCGGTTCTTTGTTAAGAAGACTGCATGAATATGTACTTTAAAAGTGTAAACATTAACAGAGAAGATCATCTGGAAATGAAGTTCCAACTTGGAACATGAGAGAAATGCTGTTTAAGAATAAATTAGGTGGTGATTCTAAGCCCCATTTATTTTAATTGACACACAAAAATTGCACATGCTTATGGGGTATAGTGTGGTCTTTTAATATATGTATACAATGTGTAATGATCAAATCAGGGCAACTAGCATTTCCAGTTTCTCAAACATTTATCATTTCTTTATGTTGGGAATTTTTTTTTTTTTTTTTTTTTTTTTTTTTTTTGGTTCTGGGGATTGAACCAATGGGCATTCTATCACCATCACCAGGCTACACCTCCAGCCCTATTTTATTTTGCATTTGGAAACAGAGCCTCTCTTAAGTTGCTGAGGTGGGATTCAAACCTCCAATTCTCCTGTCTCAGCCTCCCGAGCACTAGGATTACAGGCGTCCACCATCACACGTGGTTCTGTGTTGGGGACTTTTGAACTCCTCTATCCTACTTTTTATGAATATATAATAAAGTGACTCCCCATGTTTTTAACTGCTATGGAACCCCAGATTCCTCTGTGCTCCCACCTTCTCTCCTTTGGGTCTCAACACTTTCTCTCTGCTGCCACCCATCCTCCGTGTTCTCTGCACATTCTCACACACACGCATTCACAGCTAGTGTGAACTTTCTATCTTTAAGTGATGTGTAGTGTAAAGCAGGATGTGGCTGACTGTCCCTGGTAAAGGGCTCCTGTGTGCCTGATGCCTCCTAGTTGGTAAGTGGAAACTGAGCCAAGAAAGAAAGTGGTTCAAGTGTTGCTTGCTTTTTTGTTGTGGTGCCACCGAAGGGAGATATTATGGTTCTGAAATATACTCCACAACCTAAGTGGAGCTGGGCAAATAGGGTGAGTCCAGACAGAAAACCAAATCAGATAAAAATTGAGAGCCAAGACACATTTCAGACACGTGAAAGGGAGCCAAATCTAAAGCTCAGAATGATAGTTTATGAAATTATGCACAGATAAGTAGGAGGCTAAGTGGGTCACATTAGATCAGAATTCTGAGTTGTGAATAGTTACCTTCTCCATTCTCTTAGATTGTTACCACCCCAGAGTATCTTGCCAAAAGGAGCACTTCCCAATGTCCAGTTTGACATCACCAAAAGGTTACGTGTGTGTGTGTGTGTGTGTGTGTGTGTAACTAAATTGCTGAGTGAGGCTGGCTGCTATCTTGTGACCCTCCTGTCTCAGCCTCCCAAATACTGGGGTCACAGGCTTGCAACACCACGCCCAGTTTAAACTCTCTTTATCATTTGGTCTCACTCTCTTTCCTGTCTCCCATGCTGTACAGTAATAGCAGTGAAAATATATCTTGAAAGGTCTAAATGGACCTGTATGTTCCAAGTGGGACACTAAGAACTTAACCAGATTGTAGAGCTTCTGTGGCTTAAGGCTAGCTGATCTCAAGAAAAATCAGAGACAACTGTGTGTTTTCTAGACTCATCCATTTTTATCAGAGCCCTGATGTTTGAGATACATGCTAAAAAGTATAATTGAGAAATCAAGAGATGAGCATCATCACTATAACTGGAAAATATTGAATAAATGGTTAGTGGTCCTAGAAACACAATTAATCACTCTTCTGTTAATCTTTTTTTTTTTTTTTTTTTTTTTTTTTTTGGTACTGGGGATTGAACTCAGGGACATTCTACCTTCGAGCTATACCCCCAGTCCTATTTTTTATTCTTTATTTTGAAACCGGGTCTCACTAAGTTGCAGAGTGCCTCACTGGGTAGCTAAGGCTGGCCGCAAACCCTGATCCTCTGGTCTCAGCCTCCCAAATGCTGGGATTACAAGCGTGCGCCACCATGCCCGGCTTCTTCTGTTAATCTTTTAACCAAACATTTACTGTATAATTATACTAGGCTAACTATAAAGAGGTATATAAATAAGTATGGGACTTGTCTTCTCCTCTTATAAGGTCCGTACTTTTAATAGAACAATAAGGCTCATTTCAACAGAATGAAGGTCATGGTGAAGGTAATATGTGTATGCTATGTTCCTGAATAAGCTGGCTCTAGTGGATGAGAATTAGTTCTAAGGTGCTATGAGATTGAAGAAAATGAACCAGACAGACAGCCCTAAGATTGCACAAGGTTCAATTTATCGGGTGACTTACTGACAGAAGCATGGTCGTGTGTGGCAGCAATACCAAGTGAGTCAGAAGGAGGGGCATATGTAATGGTTAGGGCAAACATGATTCATCCAAGCTGGAATTCACTTGTTTACCTTCAGCTAATCAAGGAGTCAGAGGCACATTCCTGGTGCCAGGGTCCTGGTGTTAAACTCCACATAGCACTCTAATAGTTTGGACTATTTATAGTTTACTGAGAAACTATGCAGGGAAAGCCAGGTAGGGTTACTCTGGGGCAGTTCTGGGGTTAGGACTCAAGATGGCTGCAGACATGTCAAGCTAAGTCCATACATCATAATAATAAAAGAATTCTAGGAAGGAAAAGGTTCCCTTATATGGAGATACTCAGGGGAGACTTGTTAAGGAGCAAAGAACAAATAATCTGTTAGGACCTAGTTCATGGGCAAGCAACATTTAGAGTATTTATGACCCACTGGTCAAGATCATACCACTGCCGGGTTTTGTAATTAGCTCTTGGGACACACCACACACATTCAATTGTTTATTCTGTGGCTACTTTCACATTGTGATGAGAAGTTGCATAGCAGTAACAGAGAATATATGAGTCACAAAAATTAAAATATTTAGTCCTCAGGCCTTTGGAGAAACAGGTTTGCAGATCCCTAGTTTATAGCATCAACTGCTTATATTAGAAAAGCAAAAGTATCACAAATCAATAATCTCAGCTTTTACTACATGAACAAGAGCAAATAAAACCCAATGTAAGCAAAAGGAAAGACATACAATGAAATATGATAAAGGTTAAAATAGACACCAAGGGATTTGGAATAAGAAAATCAATATAGAAAAAAAATCCACAATAAACCAAAAAAAATTTTTTGAAAAGAAAGATAAAATTGATCAATATCAAACCAGAGTAATCAAGTAAAAGAGGAGATACAGATTATTTGTATCAGTTAGCTTTTTGTTACTATAACAAATACCAGATAATTAACTGATAAAGAGGAAAGGTTTACTTTGACTCATAGTGTTGAAGGTTTTGGTGCATGGTCCAGTAAACCCATTGCTTTTGGCCTGTGGTGAGGCAGCATGTCACTTTGGAAAAGAACAAAATTGAAAGTCTCACACTACCTGACTTCAAGGTCTATTATAGAGGCACAATAAAGAAGATATTGTAGTACTGGCAAGCTGGGCTGAGACAGGAGGATCTTGGGTTCAAGGCCAGCCTCAGCAACTTAGCAAGACCAAATTTCAAAATAAAAAATAAAAAGGGCTGGGGGGTATGGCTCAAAGGTAGAAAGTCTCTGGGTTAAATGTCCAGTATCATAAAATCATAAATAAATAAATAAATAAATAAATAAATAAAAAATAAATAAATAAAAGATATTATATTACTAGAAAAGGATAGACACAGATAAATGGGACAACAGTGAATGCAGAATTTGGTCCATGCATACATGATTAATTCATTTTCACCAAAGTAGTAGAACAAATTACTGGAGAAAGGATAGGCTTTTCAGCAACACAAACTTTAACGAATTGCACATCACATACAAAAACTATTAAATATTAAATTTAAAGTAAAACCTATAACTATGAAGCTTGCACTAGAAAACTCTCTCTGATCTCAGGCTTGGCAAAGATTTCTTAAATTAGACCCCAAAAGTACAAACTATTAGAGGAAATTTGATAAGTTGCTCTTTACAGAAATAAAAAAAATCCTGCTCTTTGAAAGACACTGTTAAGAAAATAAAAAGACAGACTGAAAATATTGCAAACCGTATATTTTCTTACATACTGGAATCCAGAATATTTAAAGAACCCTCATGACTCTATAATGTAAGCTAATAAATCAGTTCAAAAACATACATAAGATTTGAACTGACACTGCATCAAGAAAGATGGTAAATCAGCCTATGGAAGATGGTCATCATCAAGACAATAGCGAGAAACCACTACATAACTATTCAAATTTTATCTACATTTGTACTCAGTGTGTTAGTTGGGTTTTTGTCACTGTGACCAAAATACATGACATGAACAACCAGAAAGAGGGAAAATTTATTTTAACTCAGATCCCAGTGGTTTCAGTCAGTGGTTGACTAGTTCCAGTTCTTGGGGCCCGACGTGAAGTAGAACATCTTGGTGGAAGACCATGGTGGATGAGAGTTGCTCAACTCATGGCTACTGGGAAGAAGGGAGGGAGGGAAGAAGGGAAGGAGAGAGGGGGGGAGAGAGAGATTGTATATCTTTATTCTCTATGTCTCCTTGTATTTCTAAATGCTGTTTTCTCCCCTTGCAAAACTCTCCTTCATCTTCCACTTCCAATTAATCTTCCAGGATGTGACTCAGATATCTCAGGAGGAAGCCTTCCTTGGTTTGCCCTCAATTCCACCCTCATCCCCTCCTGCTATGCTGTTACGTTCCTATCTTTTGTGCATTGTGATTCCCCATCCAAAACGCTCTAATGCATATAGCACTGAGAATACTTTAAGACAATTGTTGATCTTTTTAATTCCCCCTCTCCTCACAAAATACTGTGAGCTTCTTGATGTCTTTCATCCTTCCAACTCCAGTGCTTCTTCAAGAGCCTGGCCCTTGGGAAATGACTAATAGAATGGCAGCACAGGTTGGTAAGAATGCGGCTCAGGAAATCAGAGAGATCTGAGTTTGAGTTCTGACTCTTCTATCTACTATAATTTTTGTTAAATTAGTCAATCTCTTTGAACTTAGGTTCCTATGGAATGAGGATCATGATACAGCTTTCCTCATAGAGTTATTGGAATGTAGTAGTTAGTCATTGCTGCATAACAAATTGTCTCAAAACTCAAAAGCTTAAAATAACACTAATTTATCATCTCCCAGTTTCTGTGGGACTTTGCTTTAGAGCCTCTCACACGGCTTCAGTGGAGGGGCTGGCCAGGGCAGGGATCTCATATGAAGGCTCAGCTTCTAAGCTCCCCCATGCTGTTGTTGCAGGCTTCAGCTCTTTGAGGGCTGCTGTACTGAGGGCCTCAGTTCCTTGACAGCAATGAGCCCTCTCTAACAAAGGCAGTTTGACCAACATCAGCGAGAGAGAATTTTCTGGCAAGATGGAAGTCATAATCTTTGTGACAGGATCACAAAATTGACACCTTATTGCTTTTGCCCTATTTTACTGGTTAGAAGCAAGTTCTAGCACAGATTCAACAGAAGGGGATCATACAAGGGTGTGAATATCTAGACATGAGAATCACTGGGGTCCATATAGAACTTTGCCTACTACATGTGAGGAGTAAGTCGATAAAACCAAAAAGTTAGCAAAACACTACACAAGTGCTCAGATAGTTTCCTTTATCCAATGGATAAATGAACTAATGAATGAATCAAGGGTTCTGCATTTAACCTAGGTTACCACTAGATGGCAGTGCACTCCTCACAGCATTCTGTTACTACCGCCGGGTCAGGAGCCACCAAGTAGAACCAGAGCGTTTTACAGATGATTAAATAAACAAAGATACAGTTTAAAAGCAGAGACATGAAGCGCCTAACTAAACTGTTTTGAACCTCTAGTGTTCAAATAAGACAGATCCTAACCTTTTCTCCAGAATAAACGATAAGATACACAAACAAAATAAAGAAAACCCCACTCCTTACTTTGATGCACAGAAGTTCTCAGGGAATCACCCAGCCCTCATTTATGTTCTTTTTTGTACTTTAGCTCTTAGAGACTTAGAAGCTTTTGTACTTCTGTTTTGAAATATAACGTCTATCACATTTTCTACAATAGAATAAAACACATTGTAGACAATTTGGAAAATATAGAAACTAATAAAGAAAATTAAAAATGATCCTAACCTTACACCTAGAAATATTTTGGTGTATTTCTTTACATTCTTTTCTCTTTCTTTCCCCTCCTTCCTTTCCCACAACACACCAACACATGTACACACACACACGCACACACACATACATTGAAATTGAAATTGTTGTAATTTTGTATCCTGCTTTTATCATATAGTGTGTGTGTGTGTGTGTGTGTGTGTGTGTGTGTGTGTGTGTGTGTTACTGGGGATTGAACCTAGGGGTGATCTACCTCCAAGTCACATGCTCATCTCTTTGTATTTTTTTTGTTTTGTTTTGTTTTTTTGAAACAGGGTCTTGTAGATTGCTGAAAGTCTCACTGAGTTCCTGAGGCTGGCTACGAACCCACAATCCTCCTGTCTCAGCCTCCCAAGTACTGGAATTACAAGCATGTGTCACCATGCCCGGCTTACCACTCCACTTTAGATGCCAATAACAAGCCCCAGGTAGTTTTGCCTGTGCTTCTGTCCCATCAGCTGTAAGTTCAGAGTCTCATAATCCCCACCTAGGGTTTCATTAATGTGAGCAGCTCACAGAATCCAGGGAAGCACGTTGACCAGTGTATTTTCAAGGACTTTGTACAGAATACTGGTGCACAGATGTACAAGATGAGGTATAGGAGAGAGGTGCAGAGCTTTCCTGTTCTCTCTGGGTGCAATGACCTCTAGGAACTTCCATGTGTTCAACAATCCAGAGGCTCGGTATTCAAATCCTTTTATGTATTATGGAAGTTTGTCATTGGACATAAAGGATTAAATTATTGGCGATTAGTCATCAATTTTAACCTTCAGCTCCTCTTCTCTCCTGAGGCTGGGGGTTGGGCTACTGAAAATCCCAACCCTTTACTCATGCTGTGGCCTTTCTGGTGACCAGCCCCCATCCTGAAGCTACCTATGGGTGCCAGGCCATCAGTCAACTCATTAGCAAAAAAAAGACACTATGGTTTGGAGATCACAAAGATTTTAGGAATTGTAGGCTGGGTAATGGGGAGGAAGACCAAAAATATATTTGCAATATGATAAGTTTGTTCTCAGTTTCTTTGAGGAATCACCACACTGTTTTCCGTACTGATTGCATGGTTTTATATTTCCATCAACAGGGAACAAGAGTTCCAATTCCTCATTATCCTTGACAACACTTGCTATTTTTCTGGGTGGTTTTGATAGTAGCCATCCTATTGGGTGTGAGGTGGTATTTCCTTGTGGTTTGATTTGCATTTCCTTTAAGAATATATACTTTTTTAGAAGTGTTAGATTTACAGAATTGTTGCAAAGATAATATACAGAATTCCCTTATACCCCACACCAAGTTTCCTTTATTATTTTTCAAAGACCATTATTTTATTTATTTTAATTGGTGCATTGTATTCATACATCATAATGAAGTTCAGAGTGCTAGAGACATAAATACATGCACACCGCACAAAGTGAGCCCCCCAACTCCCACCCCACTCCCTCACCCTCCCTGTGCATGACATCGAGATTGGCGTTGATAAATTGTGTATGTACATCACATCCTTTGGATTGTCTCCTTCACTGATTCTCCCTCCCCCCACCTCCCTCCTTTAGGCCCTTTCACTCCACTAGGGTTTCTTCTCCTTTGAGTAGAGACTCTTTATGCCAATTTCTCCCTAGCTTCTAAATATGGGGGAAACATCTGACCTTTCCTGTATTATTGACATCTTACATTTACTGTAGTACACTTTTCACAATTAACAAACCAATGTTGAGCCATTATTAACTAAAATCCATACTTAGATCTTCTGAGTTTCTGTCTAATTTTTTTCTTTTCTAGGATCCTATCCCTGACACCTCATTACATTTAGTTGTCCTGTCTCCTTAGGCCCTTCTTGACTATAACAGTTTCTCAGGCTTTCCTTGTTTGGATGACCTTGACAGTTTTGAGGAGAACTGGTCAGATATACTCTGTGGAATGTCCCTCAATTAGGATTTTCCTGGTCTTTTTCTCATGACTAGACTGGGGTAATTTTTTTTTTTGGAGGAAAAACCACACACAAAGTGCCATTCTATCACAGCATATGAAATATATGATACATTTCATACATATATGACTTACCATGTTGGTAGTAACCTTGAACACACATTTTAGAGGTAGTATTTGTTGGGGTTTTTAAATTGCACATCTTATAATTTAATTTCCTATTATCTTATTTAATACAATTGCAGGGCTATATAAAAACTAAATTAGTCTATAATCATCTTTTTTGGATAATCTGACACTTAGATACTGAATTTTGATACCTTATATAGTACATTCAAATTCCTCTTTATCTTTCAATGGAAGAGATTGTCCAGCAATAAGGATTATTATTAATTTATAAAATTATTTAGATCCTTGACCTTTGTTGGCAATATTTCTTCTACCCATTATCTTATTTATATGCCCTATTAATTAGAAATAGAGCATATATTACATTAAAAATAATGAAAATTGACTACTCAAATTTCCCACCTCCAAAATTATATAAATATCCAATTTTCAAACATATGACTAAAAAGTAGAAATAGTATTATTTTTGTATTTTTTAAATTTTCTTTGTATCTGTAGTAAAATTGTATTTGTTCTTAATTTGAAATTTTTCCTGAGCAAATTTATCAACTGTTTATTTTTATTTTTCCCTCCATGGGAATAAAAATCAATAGCTCTTGAGTCTTTCGGTTCTGCTATTTTGCTTCATCATTCATTAATCTTTGCTGTTATCTTTATTTAAAACTTATTTTAATCCTTTTATTTTTAAAATGCAAGATTAAAAATTGGAACGGCATTCATTTTCATTGTATTTTCTGATTTGCTTTTGAAAACAGCTTTAGTCATACTAAGTGTTTTCACATTATTTTGCTATTCCCTTTTTAATCTAATAGATATTTAAGACTATTCTTTATTTTTCAGTGAAGGGATTATTGGGTTTTAGCTTAAGGATTTATTATTTTTTTATATAATTCATTCCATTTTTGTCATATTAAATACCTGTCAAATGAAGAATACATTTTGTTACAAGTATTTTAATTTAATATGGACATGGGTTATTCAATTCACTTTATCAATTAAATTCACATATTCCAATATTAAATTTATATATGCTAGCACTTTTTTTGTGTGTATGTGGTACTGGGATGGAACCCAAGGGCATCCTACCTCCGAGCTATACCCCCAGCCTATTTTTTATTCTTTATTTTGAAACAGGGTCTCACTAAGTTGCAGAGTGCCTCACTAGATAGCTGAGGCTGGCCGTGAACCCAGATCCTCCCGTCTCAGCCTCCCAAATGCTGGGATTACAAGCGTGCGCCACTACGCCTGGCTTATATGCTAGCATTTGATAAAAAACATATGTATTATTTTAAATCTGTATGTGCTCAAACATAAAACTTGTTTTTTCATCAATTTCAGAGAACTCTCAGGTATTGTGTTTTCCAACACTGCCTTTTTCTTATATCTTTGTTATTTTCTCCTGCAAATGATTAGATGAATATTGGTCCTTACTCTATGTCTTCCATGAATTTACTATTCTCTTTTATCTTCCTGGCTTTTTTTTAGCTGCATCTTGTAACTTTCTTCACATCTGTCTTCCTGTTCAGTAATTCCCTTGTTGTCTGTGTCTAATCAATGATTTAATTCACAATAATTATAATTTTTTATTTATAGAAGTTCCTATTTGTAACCTTTTGGAATTTTTATTTTTCCTTTCTAGGGAGGATTGAAATAACCTTTCTTTTTAAATGTTAATACATGCATTACAAGAAAACACACAAGAAGCAAAGAACAAAGTCTTTCACAGTCGAAAGCAGTTTAGCTGGACATGTCCCTTTAGGTCTCGCATGTACACACCAAATGTCCCATTTTGTGCGACTGAAATCACAGTGCGTGCCAATGCTTTCCACATACCATGACTATTCACCAACCAATTCAAAATTCCAAAACTACAGGAATATTTTGAATAACCAAGAATATACTGCACCAACTCAATCTGTTAGAAAAAGAAAATTGTCATCTTCCTTTTGTGGGGACAAAAATTTCACAGAAGACAAAACATAGCAACGGGCTTCCAGCTAGTGTTGACAGAATTACAGTTAAAAACTGCATTTCCTAATGCTCAATCTTTTTTATTTTCACATATTTTAAGTAAATAATATATATAGTAACAACTCAGATTCATAATTCTTTGCTTCCTTTTTATATTCAGTAATTTGTTATTGTGTTCTCGTATTCCTTGGAATTTTGTCCAGAGAATTATTTGAAGCCTGGGCTTAAGTTATTTTCCCCCAGAGGTTTTTGTTTCTTTGCTGGGTGCTGAAGATCTACTCTATGAGTTTTCTTTTAAAGTTATACAGTAGTCTGAATTAGGGATCAGCATAAAAATGCTGATTAGTAATTATGAATTACCAGGGGAATCTATTTTTTAAATAACCCAAACCAAAACAAGTACTTCTGACCAAAGCTTAGTGCCATTTGGGTGATGTTTAAAATCTACTGGACCTAGTAAACTTGTGACTAGGTAGAGACCATACAAGGTTGAGGTCTTAGATTTTCACATGTTTGTACTGCAAAGCTCATCTCCCCCATATATTTTGTTCCATAAAAATGAATCTCTAACCTATACCATAGACTATACCATGTGGACTCAGCAGATACTCCCCCAAAATGCTAGCTTGTACTATACTTTAAAAGGTATGCTTTTGTTAGTTTGTTTGTTTTTGGTGATGGTACTAGGGTTGAACCCAGGGGCACTCAAGCTGTAGGCCCCTGTCCTATTTTATTTTATTTTTTATAATTTTTGAAACAGGGTCTCACTAAGTTGCAGAGGGCCTCACTAAGTTGCTGAGGCTGGCTGGGAACCTGCAATCTTCCTGTCTCAGCTTCCCAAGTACTGGAATTAAAAGTGTGCACTATTATGTCCTGCTATGCTTCATATTTTAATCTAGCATTAGCTGTACTGCATCAGAAAAAGGTTTTGCTTTGTTTTCCTCCTAAAACTCTAGTCTATCCAATTGTAAGCAATCAAAATCACATATTTATTCTACATAAATATAAAAACTTCCTTATTTCTGCTTCATACTTTTTTACTTTATATTCTACTTGTTCTACCATGAGTATTTTCCATTCTGGATTTTTGTTTTTCCTAAATTGCTGCCTCGTGATATTTTTAATCTTTTTAACACAATTCTTGAATCTTCGCCTTTTACTAGTGAGTTTAACTATTTATATTTATTTTTATAACATTTATTTTATCTGAATTATATCTTTTCTGTTTCTATTTTGTAGATTTTTATTGGTTGTTAGTTTTTTTTTTGTATACTAGTTTGTGGATTTTTATCTTCAGTAATGTTTTAGATTGTCCATATTTTGCTTTTATGGAATTACTTTCAAATTTAGATTTAAAAAAAAAGTTTTAAGATACTACCAAGGTCAAAGTAAAGTCATTGTTTTGGGTGCTCAATCTAGAACACAAGAACTTGGCATGTTTTTTTTTTTTTTTTTTTTTTTTTGCAGTACCGGGGATTGAACTCAGGGGCATTCTACCTCCGAGCTACACCCCCAGCCCTATTTTTTATTCTTTATTTTGAAACCGAGTCTCACTAAGTTGCGGAGTACCTCACTAGGTAGCTGAGGCTGGTCGCGAACCTGGATCCTCCGGTCTCAGCCTCCCGAATGCTGGGATTACAAGCGTGCGCCACCACGCCCGGCTAAACTTGGCATGTTTTAAAATAAAGATCCACACTCTCTACCATAGCTTGGCCTGTGTTAATGAAATCATGAGTTTGGGAACAGAGATTGTCATACAACTATTGTTTTCACATTTTGACATTTCACTTTGGAAAATAATTTTGGACAATTATGTCATATTTTATTATATTTATTTTCTGAAATGATTTAAATAAAACTTTAGATTGGCCATGTTCACTGATAATAGTAGAGATGCTAGGGTATCATCAAAACCCTACTTCAGACCTATAATGGGAAGACAATTCCTGTTCAGTTCCTGGTAGCTGGTAATCATTTGTTGTAGTACTGATAAACTGCATTTGGATCACACCTATTTCACCAGTACTTAAGACCAATGGAATAGGCAGGTACCTTCTATGGCACTTCTGAGTTGCATTACATAAATCCCTTTTGCTTTACTTTTGTCTTGTTATTCTCTACCAGTGGCCATGTTTGAAGACCTATAGGAAGACAGATTATAAATATGGGAGAGGGAAATACTAATCTATCTACCTCTAACAAGCACTTGAGTAGCCGTTGCCCATTTATTTCATTGATGCAGATGGAGATCTCTGGGCCTACTTGCAGGTTGCGGTGCAGCAAGGCCAGGCCTTTGAACATCCCTTAAGGATGGTGAGGTCTGTGAGATGAGTTCAGTCTCCATTTCTGTTGTTACCTTCTTTGTTTTGTATTGGATTTGTTTAGTTCAGCACCTTTGGTCTTAAAGTTAGGGATTTCCCCTAACTCAGGCAGTAAGTTATCTTCCTCTTCTTTTTCTTTTTAGTAGTTTGTTAGTTCACAATTTTTGAGTCTCTCTCTCTCTCTATATATATATATTATTAATATATATATTAATAATATATATATAAATGGAATGTATATATATATATATATATATAAATGGAATGTAGACAAAAGTTACTGAATAGATGTTATAGACTGGAGATGTGTCCCTGCTTAAAAAAGTCATTGTTATTGTTGTTTATATTTTTCAAACTTTGTGTTACAAATATATATCTAAGGCAAGTGTGGTGGTGCACACCTATAATTCTAGTACTTGAGAGGCTGAGATGGGAGGATTGCAGGTTCGAAGCCAGCCTCAGCAACTTACAGAGGCTCTCAGTAACTTAATGAAACCCAGTTTTCAAATAAAAATAAAATGGGCCAGGGTGTGTAGCACAGAGATAGAATGCCTCCGTGTTCAAACTGCATTACCACTACCACCAAAACAACAAAGAACAAATATATAAGCTACACTTTTGACAGATATAAGTGTAACTAAATAGTCTTTGCACACTGCCAGATCTGAATTTAAATTCTGATTCTGCCAGTTTCTAATTCTGTGGCCTTTGGCACATTTTATAAGCTCTCTAAGATCCAATTTATTCGACTTAATCTCTACATCACCGTGAGGTCGTGAGCCCCTACTTATAGCAGTAGCTATTGTTAATGATGTGTTTGATATTCTGTACATTTTCGTTTAATAGCTTTTAGAATTTATATTTATAAAACTGGCATTTTAAACATAAGTTTACATTTCAAATGGTTCTTTCCTTACTTTCATTAGCAGAATTTTAAAGTTAAGGGATTTTTTTTTTCTTTTTTAACAAATGTCAAATTCAAAACTTTAAGGGAAATATATTGCTTCTTAGTTGCATGACCTTTTATATTTTCCAAAATATTTGCAATTAATTACCATATTCAGTTCTCACAACAACAGCTACAGGTAGACGGTACCCAGGTGCTCATTCTCATTTTGCTACTGACAAAGCTAAAATTCAGTGCACTACACGACTCCAGTAAGATCACACATTTAATTGGAGCCATTACTGGAATATTTGACCTCGAAAAACCTCCCTCTTCCTTATTTATCGAATAGGTTTTTCAGTTAATAGGAACATTATTAAGTAAGAAGTTGAGAAAATTATTAAATAAGATATATTTCTTACAAGATACCCCAATAATTTTATTTTCTCTTAAGAATGTACTGAGGATGAGCTGGAAAATGTTTAGAGGGAAGACAGAATGTGGAAAGAAATTCTGCATTGCATTTTTAGTAGTTTCTGTTTATTTTATTGGGGGACAAAATGAAATTTCCTCAGTTAATAGACAACATAATGCTGCGATCCATGGTAAAGACTTATTTTAAAGAAATATTTTGGTAAAGTAGTTTTAAATTAAGAAATCTCTATCAATGAATTTGTTTGTTTTGAAGATCATTGTCACTGCTTGAGGGTGGTTTAAATGACAACCCAAAACCTGGTTTCCTGAAGTGACATTTACATGGATGAATGAAATCTGTATCTGTAAGAGTTTTCTTCCTATTGATCAGAGACTCATGGGATTTTTTTTTCTTCTTTTTTGGTGAACTCACTATTTGGAAATTTGTTGAAATTTTAGACTATACCTGAGAAGCACATTAGAATTACCTAGGAATGCTTGTAAAAATTCAGTGTCTGGGCCCAATCCATCCATATTTACACAATCAAATGTCTATGGATAAATCCTAAGAATCTGCATTTCTAAACACCCCCCCAACTTAATAATTCTTACATTAAAATTTAAAGACTCACTATGATAAAATATCTCCCTAGAAAAATGCCGTATCAATAAATCACAAATGTCGCTTATATTTTAAAGTTATCTGTAGGCCTATAATAGTCATTCATGGGTACTCTAGACATCTGTGAATGCCAGATTCACAATCCTTGCACTAAATAAAAACTTGAGTTATTTTCCAATGCATTGGCTTCTCCTTTTATGCATGAAAAAGACTGGTTACATGTTTGCTTTCATTCTGGGAATTGATGACAGTACTGTACATGTTTAATCAAAAATATATATTATATTGCATTATTGAATAGCAATGTATATGGTTTAAAATATGCATTTTTTTTTATTTTATTTTTTTTGGTACTGAAGGTTGAACCCAGAGGTATTCTCCAGGCTACCCCCAGCCCTATTTTACTTTCTTATTTGGAACCAGTCTTTCACCAAGTTGATAAGGCTGGCAGTGAACCTGTGATTCTCCTGTCTCAGCCTCCCAAGTACTGGGATTTATAGGCATGCACCACCTCGCCTGGCTTAAAAATACTGCATTTAACATACAGTACTAGCCAGGCGTGGTGGCGCATGCTTGTAATCCCAGCATTCGGGAGGCTGAGACCGGAGGATCCGGGTTCGCGGCCAGCCTCAGCTACCTAGTGAGACACTCCGCAACTTAGTGAGACTCGGTTTCAAAATAAAGAATAAAAAATAGGGCTGGGGGTGTAGCTCGGAGGTAGAATGCCCCTGAGTTCAATCCCCAGTACCGCAAAAAAAAAAAAAAAA
>PVLC010030229.1:0-19665 GCA_004027655.1 Graphiurus murinus | reverse complement strand
ACCTGCATTCAGGAAGAGAAACTTGAGTTTTTATGGCTTGCCTTGAGGAGGGACTTGTGAGCCAGCCAGGTGTGGAGACAAAAAGCAGTATGTCACAATGACCAAATACTAATTGCTTGCTACTTTGTCAGGTAGAAGGAAAAAAGGAATTGGAGTGTTTTTTTTCCACCTCAAAAATATTTCTCTTCTAACAGGTACTTAGAACTTTAAGAGAAAAGAAGAACGGAGAAAAGGAAGACATTGTCCCCCGCCCCCGCCCCATTTAGGAATGGGGTAGCAACAGAAGTATTGGGGCTCCCCAGAGAAGATTTAGGGTGCGGTTTCTTATCTTACCTTCTGTATTTTGCCTCACAAAGAGCAACCTCAATCTCTCCCTTCTCTCTCCTCTCCTCCTCCTCCTCCTCCCCTTCCTGTTCTTCTTCCTCCTCCTCCTCCTCCTCCTCCTTCTTCTTTCTCTCTCTGTCTCTCTGTCTCTGTCTCTCTCTGTCTCTCTCTGTCTCTCTCTCTCTCTCTCTCTCTCTCTCTCTCTGTCTCTCTCTCTCTCTCTCTTATAGTAGGGGTATTAGAGCTTGATCCTAGAGGTATTCTACCTTCAAGCCACAGTCCTAACCCTATTTTATTTATTTATCTTTGGTGATGTTGAGTATTGAATCCAGGGCATTCTATCTCCAAATTCCATCCCTAGCCCTATTTTATTTTATTTTTTTTTAAATTTGGAAATGGGGTGGTGCTAAGTTGCTGAGGCTGCTTTCAAACCTGCAATCCTCCTGTCTCAGCCTCCCAAGTACTGATGTTACAGACCTGCACCACCACACCCAGCTGCAACTTCTTAATCAGATATTCATGTTGGATAGTGAAAACTACCCATTACCTAAATCAGAAATTGTAAGTCTGATTCCAGCTCTAACATTACCTCACTTTAACCTAGGCAAAGCCAGCTGCTCTTCCTGGGACTCAGTTTCCCCCTCTAAGGGGAAAGGAGGCTGTTTGGTTATATGACTGGGAAGATTCCTTAGAATCTTGTTCCATTAAAGCATTGTCTGCAAGACCAGCAGCTCGACATCACTTGGGAGCCTGTTAGAAATGCAGAATCTCAGGTTCCACATCTATGAATCCAATTGTGCATCTTGACAAGGCCCACAAGTGATTCTTGTAAAGGATCACTGACTCTCAACTCTTAACCATTATCCTTTGGTGAAAATTTGCAGACTTTCTCTCTTTAGACAAATGTATTAGACACTCCTCCCCAAACGGTTTGCACATAGTCTGCCCCCTCCCTCCCATCCCCAGAAATAGCCTCTTTTTGTGTATGCGTGGTACTGGGAATTGAACCCAAGGGCACTCTATGGTGGAGACACACCCCCAGCTCCTTTTATTTTTTTATTCTGAGGCAGAGTCTTGCTAAATTGCAAAGGCTGGCCTTGAACTTGCAATTCTCCTGCCTCAGCTTCCCAAATAGCTGGGATTATAAGCATGCACTTGGCTCAAGAAGTAACCTTTTTATGGACTTTAAAGCTTGAGACATCCGCCTTAGAAACACTATTACTACATAAGCCAATTATAAAATGCCTTTTTGGCTTTCCAGTTTGAGATTTAGTGATTGCCTGGCGTGGGGATCACAGACATTCCATGTGGCCCTCAAAATGTAACAATACATCTATGCCAATCCATTCACTCATTAACTTGCTAGATAGTTCACTGACCTGATTCAAGAAATATCTACTGAGCACCAGGCACAGCTTAAGGAGCATGGCCCTGTCCCAAGGCATTTAAGAATGTGCCTGGCCAGTCATCGCCAAACCAGTGTGGTAAGCAGTCCTGTAGTTAAGAAAGAGGATATCTTTTTTCCAGTGGAACTGCTACAGTCAGGACTTGTCACAGGCAGGAGTAATTCTGGAGACCGGTCTAGAGTATCTCTATCTTCCCTGACTTTTCCTGTGGTCTTTTATTTGTGGCTCCTCTGCTCACAAAGGACGACTAATTATTGGGATAGTCCCTGTCTATTGACTCCCAGGATACTGATGGTGATGATTTGCTTAAATTCTTCTCCATCCCACAATGACCAGGACTTGTGGTGTGATGTTTCCCTTAGCTCCAGGGTTCTTAACTAGGGGCCCTTAGAGAGGTCACCTCTAGGCAAGGGAGGGAGGAATCAGTCTGTGCAAATTCTTTCAGAGTGTGTTCTTAATCTGTTTGTCTTAGGAAAGTCCAAAGGATGATGAAACCAAGGCCAAGGTCTTGTTACTGTCTGCTGCCCTGACAGCCTTGCAATGGCAGCCTCTTCTCTTCCATTTCCTTCCCCTCTTCAGCTGACGTCTCCCAACTTCCACTGGGCTTAGTCTGATTAGTTAAAAGGGACTCTGTTTAGGGTCTCACAGGTATTCCAAAGAGCCAAGGAAAGACCCCAGCCCCAACTCTCACAGTTAAGCACAGCTGGACCACAGACACAGAAGGGAAGAGAAATTCCTAGAACTCAGAGCCAAGGCTGAGCAACTAGCTGGCTGGTCTTCCATCTTTAATAGCTAGAGGTGAGATGATGAGCATTTTTATGTTCCTCCTCCTCCTCCTCCTCCTCCTCTTTCTCTTCTTCGTTTCTCTTATTTATTTATTTAGTTAGTTAGTTAGTTAGTTAGTTAGTTAGTTAGTTGTTACTAGGGATCTAACTCAGGGTATTCTATCTCCAAGCTATACTCTCAGCCCTTTTTAAAAAAATTTTTGAAACAGGGTCTCACTAAGCTGCTGAGGGTCTCACTAAGTTACTGTGCGCTAGCCTTGAATCTGTGATCCTCCTGACTCCGGCTCTCAATTACTGGGATTACAGATAAGCAATGTACCACCACAAAGAGAGAGGTGATGAACTTTTAAAGTCACTTTCTGGACTTTCAGGTGGTATAAAACAGTGACCCCACTCGTGAAAACTCCCTTTCCTTTGCCCTTTGGCCTATAAGATGTCCATAGAGTGTCAGGAGGGTGGTTGGGGGAGAGAGAAAAGGTCCACAGGGAAGCAAAAGTCATGAATGGAATCAATCAGGGTCTGTTTTTACTTTAAAAAAATTTAGGATTCAGAAAGTATATATGCTATCTTCTGTGTGTGTGTGTGCGTGCTGGGGATTGAACCCAGGGATAGTCTACCTCTAAGCTACATCCCGAGCCCTTTTTATTTTGAAACAGGGTCGCTAAGTTGCTGAGGGTCTCATTAAGTTACTGAGGCTGGCCTCAAACCTGCTATCCTCTTGTCTCAGCCTCTCAGCTACTGGGATTACAGGCATGTGCCACCATATCTGGTTTATATGCTACATTTGGTGTATCATTTGTAGTTCAAATCCAGCCATATCCACTACAAAGAGGTAAGTATGTTTTAAAGACTTTCTAAGACAGAGAGTCCAAAATCATTTCTATATAGCTCTTAGTACATTATAAAATTACTTTGCAATGCAAATTTGCCCTGCTACTTCTGTTCTATAATACCTTGAGCTTATAAGATAAATGTATAAAATGCCCTTTGAATATACTGTGTGACTATGTTTTTGTTGGCCTTCCTTCTTCTGTCTTGCTAGACTCTTACTGAAAAAATTGCCTTCCTTGGAGACAGAGCCTCTGGTAAAGAGAGATAAGAGGAGGGTGGGGCAGCCCTGCTGCCTGGTGGTTAGGTAGGATGGGAGCACACTTTAGAAGTGGAATGTTCAGAGTTGATGTGCATTGATATCTTGGGGCAGACCTGCTGCAGCAGCTGGCCACTAGAGAAGGGTTTTGGAGAAAGGCAGCTTTGGTCAATGTGAGTGCACAGTGCACAGCCCTGGCACCAGGGGAGCAGGAAACTGCCCTGAGGTTGCCCAGGCAGGCGAAGGGTGGGGTAAATGCTGCAGATGATGGCTTGTTTTCCTGTAGAAGAGTTACCAAGGGGTGGCTTTACAACTCCCCCTTTACAATTCATATCTCATGATCTGTTGATTTCATATTCATTTAGCATGCAAGTATTTATTAAGAATTTTACACACACCCTGGACACAATGCTTCTCTCTCTCTCTCTCTCTCTCTCTCTCTCTCTCTCTCTCTCTCTTTCTCTCTCTCTCTGGTTGTAGTGGGAATGAAACAGGGTCTCACTAAGTTGCTGAGACTCACTAATTTGCTGAGACTGACTTCAGACTTGTAATCCTCCTGTCTCAGTCTCCCAAGCACTGGGATTACAGGCATGCATCACTATGCCTGGCATGGCCTTCTCTTAAAATGTATCCCTACTTCCCTGAATAAACCTCTTATATTCCCCCCAGAAGAATATCCTCTTACAGAACTCCAAATCTCTTGGAGTTTTGCTGATTGAGTCAGCAAAACTAGCATCGACACAACACTACCATCTAATGTGTTGTCTGTTTCATCAACTATCCCAATATCATCCTTTACATTTTCCTGTGCATAAGCAGAGCTAAATTTCAAAAAGAAAAGAAATAGATTTCAAATTCTGTGCACTCTAGAGGCCCTTTACACATCCAGAGTCCAGAGTCACACATTGCCTTTAGCAGTGGTATCTCTTTGGTCTTCTTTGATCTGGTCCAGTGCCCTAGCCTCTTGTCTCTCATGCCATTGATATTGACAGATCAGTTGTTCCACAGGAGGCCTCTTACTAAGGGTTTGATGTTTCTTCAAGATGAGACTTGGCTTATGTATTTGTAGTGGGTTATATAGTGTCTTTTTTTTTTTTTTAAGATCACATCAGGAAGCTCATGTCAGAGTGTCTCATTATTGGTGACATAAACTTTTATTTATCTATCTATCTTCTTATTTATTTGGTACTAGGGACTGAATCCAAGAGTGATCTACTTTTGAATTATCCCATCCTCCTCCCCCTGCCCTTTTTATTGTTTACCGTGTGTGTGTGTGTGTGTGTGTGTGTGTGTGTGTGTGTGTTACTGGGGATGGAACCCAGGGGCATTCTACCTCCAAGCTATACCCCCTGCCCTATTTTATTCCTTATTTTGAAACAGGGTTTCACTAAATTGCAGAGGGCCTCACAAGTTGCTGAGGCTGACCATGAACTTGCGATCCTCCTATCTCAACCTCCCAAGTACTGGGATTACAGGCATGCGCCATCACATCCAGTTTATTTTATTTTTTTTTAAAGTATCGTTTAAACTGTAACAAATATATACATTTCCAATTGTATTTCCATTCAAATTTTATCACAAAGGAGATTAATAATGAGTGGAACTGTTCTAATTTGTCTCAATTGAATGCAGACCCCAGTGTTTAGCTTTTATCTTTGCACATATTTGAACTCTGTGGAAGAGTATTGTGGACTAATAAGGATGTAGCTGTGCACTGGCCTTAAGAAGGCTGAATGTAAAATTGCATAAGTAACCAATTACTGCTGAGTCATGTGAATCAGAACTTCCTTGACATCTTATAACTCAAACAATATACAAAAATAAAGTCGAATCCTGGGGGCTGATTTAAGCCAATAGTGGGCTTTGGTGGACAGATCTGAGTTCATCAAAAAAAGACTCATTGGTCTCAATACCTGACTTTTTACTGATTTGGGTTTATAAAATAAATTCATAAAATACTCACTGTACGTGTTGTATATATATTTTGGACTCCTGTAGAAGATATTGATTATAATGAAATTTCTTTTATGTTGGCCATTTGAAAAGCACATAGTATCTCACTATAGCTCCTACCCCCAAACAATTTCTGCAACCCTTTCTTCATCTGCAGGTCTTGATGTTTCTTTTCCTGGTTCTTGGGACTTCATCCTATTTTTCCACAATTCTAGGACTCAGGGAATACACACACACACACACACACACACACACACACACACACACACACACCATTGGGTTTTGGGGTGACAGTGTCTCCTGGTTGCTCCAAAGTGCACCAAGTTTGAGATCTGTTTCTTTTTGACATTTACTTCTGCTTACACAAAGCACACTGATGTGCACATTTTGGGAATACAGACACTGTGCAATTGCCCACTTAGCCACTGACCGATCCACACAGATAACCACAGGACAGTCCTACCTTAGATGTGTCTAGCCCAGAGCTCTTCTTCCACAAATGAGGACACAGATGCAGACAGGTGTTTTCAGTATAAAGGAAGCTACTCATGGTAGTTAGACTGTAACCCAGCTAGCTCTGCCAGTGGCGGGGGTTGGAGCGGCTTTCCCATGGCAGAGGAGCTCCCTCGAAGGTGATCAAGCTACCTTCCTTCCTCTCTCTTGGCAAGTGTGGGCTGCTGGCAGCAGGAGCCGGCATTGAACAAGGTCTTTCATCTAGTTTACTCATCTCAAATTCAGCCACAGAACTGAAGCCCAGCCAGGCCCTTGCAGGCCTCTAGATTTCCTCATAGATTTTGCAGTAGAAGATGGTCCTGATGGAAACACAGGACTGGAGAGGTGCAGGTGCCTTAGAATGTCTTTTAGTATATTTTCGCTGGGAAAATGTATCCTATGTTTTTAAGAATTTTCCAAGCTCACCCAATGTATCTAAAAACTGGAGACCATTTACAACTTATTTTATTCCATGGAACCAGGATGTATTTCATTCATACATGTGCAAACAGGCTCTTTTAAATTTTGATTTTTTTTTTTTTTGTGGTACTAGGGGTTGAACTCAGAGGCATTCTACCTCCGAGTTACACCCCCAGCCCTATTTTTTATTCTTTATTTTGAAACTGAGTCTCACTAAGTTGCGGAGTGCCTCACTAGGTAGCTGAGACTGGCCGCGAACCCGGATCCTCCGGTCTCAGCCTCCCGAATGCTGGGATTACAAGCGTGCGCCACCACGCCCGGCAAATTTTGAAACAGAGTCTTGCTAAGTTGCTGAGGGACTTGCTAAGTTGCTAAAGCTGTCCTGGAGTGTGCAATCCTCCTCTCTCAGCCTCCCAAGCACTGAGACTACAGGCATGTGTCACCACACCCGGCATATATATATATAACTTAGTGATACAGGGAATGTGTGAAGATATGCTCAGGTGAATGGAAAGGAAAACAGGTCACTGGAAATTGAAACAGTTGACCACGTGGCTGAACGCTGGAACTAATAAATCAAATGACCTGCCTGAAATTGCAGCTTCTCCATTTTTTAGCTGTGAAGCAATTTAAGTTCTATAAAGCACTTAGGACAGATCTGGGCATTTTGGGTATCCTCAAAATGTTACCTATAATGCCAGGCGTGGTGGCGCATGCCGGTACCCAGTACTTGGGAAGCTGAGACAAGAAGATTGAAGGTTTAAGGCCAGCCTCAGAAATTTAGCGAGACCCTGTTTCAAAATTAAAAATATAAAATAAAATAAAATAGGGCTGAGAGTGTAGCTCAGAGATAGAACCCCCCTAGTGTGTGTGTGTGTATATGTATATACATACATATATATAAATATGCTATTATTATCACCATCTCCTTGTATTGAACCACCAGTTTAAAGATGAAGAGTGCGTGAGAGCGTGGATTTTGCTACAATGTGTTAGAATCATAATGAATAATCCTCTTCAAAAGCTCAACAAACTACTTTTGTAACTTTGTTGCCATCTAGCCAGCAAGGGCGGAGGGCGGCAATCCTAGAAATCTGATTCCACTTAGCGTCCAACAGCCGCCCGAGATCCCAGCGTCTGTCCCTAGGGGGCGCTGCCGTCCAGCCGCCGCGGCCCGCCCGAAGCGCGCCCCCGCCCTGCGCGTGCGCGCCGCCCAGGTGAGGAGGCGGTGGCCGGGCCGCGGCGGGGGCGGGGTGTCCAGAGGGGCGGAGCCGGAGAGGCCCGGGCGGGGCGGGGCCGGCGAGACCAAGGCCAGAGGCGGGACCAGCCGCCGCCGTCTCCGTCTCCGCGTCCCGGCCCCCACAGTGCCCGGCAGCCGCCGCGGGAGGAGCGGAAACCGCCGGCTGCGCCCGCCCAGAGCGCGCCGGAGAGCGGAGCTCGGCCTCCGCCCAGCCCAGACCCCGCGCCCCGCGCGCGCCCCCTCCGCGCGGCCCCGCCCCGGCCCCGCCCGAGCTCGCCGCAGGACCCCGCTCGCCCCCGCGGCCCCCGCGCGCCCACCTGCGCCCGCCCGCGCCCACCTGCGCCCGGCAGCCCGCGCCATGGCGGCGCAGGAAAGCCTGGAGTTCGGCAAGGCGGACTTCGTGCTGATGGACACCGTCTCCATGCCTGAGTTCATGGCCAACCTCAGGCTCAGGTGAGGGCGGAGCGCTGGGCTTTCCCGAGAGGGGGCGCCCCGGCGGAGCGGCCGGATCCGGGGTGTCAGAGCTCTCAGAGCTCCAGGGGTGGAGTGCGGCCGTTCGCGGGGTCAGGGGTCCCCTGAGCCCGAGGTTCGCGCTTTCCCCAGAAAGGACGCCCGCGGCTGGGGGGTGCGGTATGGGGGCGAAGGGGGCGTGCCGAGGTCCAGGGCTGCGCTTTCCCGGGAGGGTGTCATCCTTGGGTGTTGTCTGGTTTAAGGGTGTAAGGGGCAGGGTGAGCGGGGGTGCGCTAGCGGCAGCGCACCAGCCTGCCCTGCGCCAGGTAAGTGATGTGGGCGGGGCCGGCTGACCTAATGGAAACAAAAGTAAAGGGAAAATAAAAACTTTCGGGAGAGTCTTGGTGGCCCCGAAGGCCCTAGGAAGACTGGAGAGTTATTTGGCGAGAGGCTGGCATCTCTTCCCTGTTTCACACTTGCTTCTTTTCTTTCCTCTTTTTTTCTTTCCTCTTTTTTTCCTGGCTTGGTTCCATATTGTCATTCAGGATGCTATGGAGTGATCCCTTAGCTGTCTGTTCCGGGACGCCGGCTATTTCTTTTTTAGTTACTCGCTAAACGTAATTAGACACGTTTCCAGACATCGAAGAGACTGCTATACTTGCCGGTGCCAAGATAAACTGTCTGAATTTGACAAGGAGTTCATGGTTTGAGTTTTTTCAAGGAGTTATGGATGGAGCCCTTGTGTTACTGACATCCCTGAGGAAAGAGTCGCTACTCAGCGCCCCCAAATGGGCTCGCTTCCTAGAGGAATTTGCTTTATAAAGTCTTGTATGTGTAATTATTTCATTCTCGATAGAGTAATATGTAAGCAGAATTTTAAGGAGCTCGACTTTTAAAAAATTACAGAAAATGAAGTTTCAGAATAGCTAAGTTTTGGTGGGTGTATGTGTTTTTACTGAAGGCTTTGTCCCATTTCTTGTAGTTTATAGCCAGACATTGCTCCTTAAGCTCAGAAAATGAACATCAAAAGCTAGATTTGTATGCTTAATCAACTCCACTTCTCAGTATTAGTTACACCTGTCAGCCCTCATTTAAGAATTTTTTGAAACCTGGTTTAATGCTTGAACTTGCAGACCACGTGACATCTTCTTTATGTCCCAGAGGGAGAGCATGGAGTAGGAAGGAGCACAGACCTGTGTCTAAACCTGCCTACCACAGACTGACTTTAACCTGCCCAGTGGGCCTCAGTTTCCTAATTTGTAAAGTAACGGGTACCTCCAGGGTTTCTTTCAGTGATCCCATTCTATCCTAACAAGTTTTCCCAGAGTAAATGGTATCAAAGTTGCATGATATCTTTCTGAATGGTGTTGCATAGTAACTTATAGCTGTCTCTCAGTATCCTCAGAGGACTGGTTCCAGGACTTCCTGTGATTTCTAAAAATCTGAGAGCTGGGCGTGGTGGCGCACGCTTGTAGTCCCAGCATTTGGGAGGCTGAGACCGAAGGATCCAGGTTCATGGCCAGCCTCAGCTGAGGCACTCCACAACTTAGTGAGACCCTGTTTCAAAATAAAGAATAAAAAATAGGGCTGGAGGTATAGCTTGGAGGTAGAATGCCCCTGAGTTCAATCCCCAGTACCGCAAAAATAAATAAATAAATAAAAATCTGAGGAAGCTGAAGTCCCGTATATAAAATGATGCAGTACATTTAGTCCCTTCATATCTGTAGGGGATATGTTCCAAGACATCCCCACCTCATGCATGCCTGACACTTTGAATAGTGTCAAATCCTATATGTACTATGTTTTTTCCTATATCTACATACCTGTGAAAATTTTTAATTTATAAATTAGACACAGTAAGAGGTTAATAACAATAACTAATAAAATAGAACCATTAAAACAGTATAATGTAATAAGTTGGGCATGGTGGTGCACACCTGTAATCCTAGTACTTGGGAGGCTGAGACAGGAGGACTGCAAGTTCAAAGACAGCCTCAGCAACTTAGTGAGACCCTATTTCCAAATAAAAAGTAAAAGAGAGCTGAGAGTATAGCTTGGCGATAGAATGCCCCTGGGTTCAATCCTCAGCACCACAAGATAAATAAGTAACTTTTACTATAATATGTTAAATTTATATGAATATGATTTCTGTTATTCTCCTTTTCAAAATATTGTATTGTACTCACCCTTCTTATTGACTATAGATAATTGAAATGGCAAGAAGTGAAATTTCAGATAAGGGGTTGACTGCTATATTTGCATATAACCTATGCATATATTCTTGTGTACTTTAAATCATCTCTAGGTTAGTGATACGCCTCATACAATGTAAATGCTGTGTAAGTAGTTCTTATAAGAGATATTGTTTAGGGATGATGGACAAGAAAAAAAGTCTGTACATTTTCCGTGCAGGAACAATTTTTTTCTCTGAATATTTTCCATCCTCAGTTGATTTAATCTGTGGATGTGGAACCAGAAGATACAGAGGGCCAACTTTAATTAGATTTATTATATACACAGCAGTATGATGGCCTGTTACATTTTTACCATAGTTTGGATGTCCAGGTTTTATAGCAATAACCTCAAATAATATCTTAATCAAAATGATATACCACTACATCCACTATAATCAATACTTTCTACTGTAGTGGTTGAGACTGCTGAGATTCATATTCTAGTTCTACCACTATCTTGATGTGATTCTTAGGCAAGCTACTTAAATCTCTTCCTGCCTTGATCTTCTTATCTGTGCAGTTGGGGTTTGTACTAAGGGCCAAATTACTTAATAAGTTGTGACTCCAAAGATGAGTGCCTGACAAATACTTGTTAACAACGCTGTGTAGAGTTTTCCTAAGTGCACATAAGGCAGATACAGAGGTAAGTTAAACAGTAATTTTGTAGATTTAAGTTTGTTTAAAATTATTTATTCCACTCCTTTTCCCCCTAGGAAAGAAGCTGTGCTCTTTGAAAAATTCCTGTGTAATTTAGTCACTCTTAGCTTATAATCATTTCCATTTATCAGACATTAAGTACATACTGTGTATGAGACACTACAGTAATACTTGAATAAAGTCATTCGTTATAACCTCCATATGTCACCTCTAGCAGATACACAACAGCTAGAACTTCAAAGAATTTTCTGAATTTGAAATTGAAGGCATAGAGTATAACTGAGTAACATTAGTTTATAGAATTCCTTTGCAACAGAATTAAAATGCTTGTGACTTTTAAAAGATTGTTTTTCGTGTGTGTATGTGTGTGTGTGTTGCTGGGGATCAAATGCAGGGCCTCATGTGCATACTAGGCAAATGCTCTACCACTGAGGTACATTCTCAGCCTTTGTGGCTTATTTGTTTGTTTGTTTAAATAAGTAAATAGGGAGCCACGCATGGTGGTGCAGGCCTGTAGTCCCGGTTCTTGGGAGGCTGAGACATGAGGATCGAAGGTTTACAGCCAGCCTCTTAGTGAAGTTTACAGCCAGCAACTTAGTGAAGCCTTCTGCAATTTAGTGAGACTCTGTTTCAAAAAAAATAAAATAAGATAAAATAGGGCAGGGGGTGTAGCTCTAAGGTAGAATACCCCTGGATTCAATTATTCAATTCTCGGTACCAAAACAAAACAAAACAAAAAAAGAAGGAAGGGCACCAAAATGATTTTTTTTTCAGGCTTTCATATTCATTGGCTGAAAAGTTTCCAAGTGTCAGGTTTTTGAATCTTTAGATTACTAAGGTGACCCTAACTCGATGCCTGTGTGCACAGAAGAGAATACTGCAATTAATTTATTTTTATGTTTTATTTTTATTTTTTTGCAGTACTGGGGATTGTACTCAGGGACATTCTACCTTCGAGCTATACCCCCAGCCCTACTTTTTATTCCTTATTTTGAAACTGGGTCTCACTAGGTTGTGGAGTGCCTCACTAGGTAGCTGAGGCTGGCCTCGAACTCGGATCCTCTGGTTTCAGCCTCCCAAATGCTGGGATTACAATCGTGTGCCACCACGCCCGGCTTAGAATACTGCAATTAAATTCTGCTTTATTCAAGGTACTCTAAGGGATGAGGTGGGTGGGTTTGAAGAACTGTGAATAAGGTGTGCTCTTTACCTCTCAAAGAGGTGTCACGTCAATAAAAATGGGGAGAAGGGTGAAAATTTCTATTGATTTAATGGACAGTTCAATAAAACAACAGAAGACATGAGCTTTATAGCACTTAAGTGATTATTAGCCAAATAATTATACAAACTAATTGTTCTGGAAGTTCAGAAGAGGGAGAGATGCCATAGGTTGACTCAGAAACACCATATAGAGTGAAAGGGGAGGAGGTGAGCTCTCAGAGGAGGAGGAATAGTATTTGTCTAGGTAGACATGTGGGCGGAGAACATTCCAGGTGGATAAAGTGGCATGAGCAGAGCTTGGTGGCATGAATGCTGACTCTGTTTGGGTGACAATGAATAAGGCAAGTTGTCCGGAGGGGAAGGAGTTGGTTCTGGAGATCTGTGGGAGAGAGGAATCACCAGCTCTCATTAGCACAGCTCTTAGCTAATGCCCACGTTTCTAGGTCTACCTGTACACCCAAGCACTGCGTCAGTCAAGACCCTGGATGGTCAGATGGGTGCACGCATTCCTCCATCTCATCTGTGTGTGGACACAACTCTGAGAAATGACTACAATTCTCATTGAACCAAATCTTGGTCATATGCTATTTGCTTCTAAGTTAGAGTCGCTGGTTCCCTGAACATATTTGCAGCAAAGAGTAGCACCATACTGTCTTTTCCAGCTATAAGTCCCCACCTAGAGAGAAAGCAGTCCTCTCTCTGATAGCTTGGATTTCATATTACCCTGATATCCTTCCAGTCTGTTTAGTGTTTAGCTGTGAGCTCCTGGGCTCCTGCTGTATGTCCCTTGGATATTTGTTTCACTTTGCAGAAGGTGATTAGAAACCACTGCTGCAGATCAGGTGCTATGGGATGATATTGAAGCTTTTCATCTCATGAAATATCTGTGGTTTGGGCCACACTGGGCAATTTGGGCACCTCTGGAAGTTTGACATACATTTAATTATCCTATGAAATGGAAAGCACATCTCTCAGATATTGTCCTCAGCTCCAGTCCACTCCCAAGAAGCAGCCTACTTTCTTCCTTTTATGCAGATGGTTAACGAGCCCAGAGAGGACCAGACGTTGCATACAGCTCAGCTGGCAGGACTCTCAATTAGAAAGGATGCAGGGCTGATGGTAACACTGGAAGAACTTCAAAATAGGAATGGCCCAAGCGAAGAGAAGAAGAACTGGGGGTTCCAGGTCCAAAACAGAAATGGCTACAAAGAAAGCAGAACATCGTGGGGATACTGTAGTCTGTACATCAGGTTGTAGGCAGAAACCATCCTTGATCATGAAGCAGGAGGTACTTGACCAGGAATCTTATTTCCAGGAACAGACCCTTGAGAAATGGAATGAGGAGTGTACTACCACCACCACCACCTCCACCAAAAAGAAAGAAATGAACAACTTTTGCCCAGCAAGAGACTTCTGGCAGGGGAAGAAGGCAGCTGGGGGATTGAATCCAAGGTCTTCTGCATGCTAGTCAAGTGTTCTACACTGAGCTATATCCCTAGCCTGCTTTTTCTAGCCTGTCTATTACACTTTTGCTTAGAACAGGATATTTTGACCTCAGCACTATTGACATTTTGGGCTGGATAATGCTTTGTTTCCAAGGCTGTCCTGTGTGTTGAAGGATGTTCAACAGCATCATTGGCCTCTACCCTGTAGATGCAAGTAGTACTTCTTCCCTCTCATTTACAACACCCCAAATGTCTCCAGACATTGCCAAACATCCCGAGGGTATGCATGTACAAAATTGCCCCTGGTTGAGAACTTCCGGCCTAGGCTAGTCTCACTCCCTGGAATGTTGTCATCCTTCTCTCAGTTGCTGCCCTCATCCCTGTCCTGTCACACTCATCCTTCAAGACCAGGCTGAGAAGTCTTTCCCAACCCTCCATGACAGGGTTAATTACACTCTGCTCCCAGGAAATGTGGATACTTGGTTGTCACTCTTAGGGAATGTATCATATTCTATTATTTGCATGCCTGCTTTCCCAGAGACTTATGACATGTTCAGAGACAGGTCCCTCATCCAGAGGTAGATCCAGGTTTTCTGGCACTTTAAAACTCAGTGTGTTTGGGAGAACCACCATCTCTATGAAAAAGAATATAAAATGTGAATACAAAACTAGGTACAAGGCTCTGGAAAGGGCCATTCATTTGGAAGAGGCAAATAAAGGGCCGAGGAGCAAATATCCCCCTGGCCCTTCTGTGTTTTCCATCCCTCTACAGAATTTGGCACCTATGTGCTCAGTAGAGCTTAAAATAAGTTAACTCAGTGGTCCAATATTGGCTAGTTGTTCATGGACCAGTGGCATTCTTAAAAATTTTAAAAAAGCATCATTTCAAAATAAACTTATTTGAATACAACTTAGCTATATGTCTGGGGGAGGGGGTTGCGAGTAATAGAAGTAGTACAAAGGCAGTGAACAAGCACATACATGCTCACCCCTCTACTCTTTATTCTTTTTCTGTGGCTACTTGGGCATTTGGAAAAAATTCAGTGGGACAAAGGGTTTCTCCTGCTTGCCAGGGGAAAACTGTAGCTCCCCTGGGTGGTCTTCAAGCAATTGCTTCCGAGCTCCTAGTTAGATGTAACCATCGTTAGATTTATAGGAGAGGTGAATGGCACACTAAATCTTTTTGGCTTCCATGTGAAATTCTTTGGCAACTTCTTCTGGAGGCTTTTGGAAAAGGACAGTTTGCTCTGTGCCTGTTTTGCACATTGGCTTCATATTGGGACAAAAAAATGGGAATTTGGGTTTTGGAGCTGCCATTTGGAGTGAATCACCCTGCCGCCTTGTTTCCTTTCCTACTCTGTGACAGATTTCCAAGACTATTTTTATTCAGGGTCATTTCTTGACCCTGGAGACTTCTGCTGAATTTAGCTCCCCAAATAGAGCCAGATGTGGCTAGACTGAAGCACTTAGAAGCTGTTACTGATTTGTTTCCTTGTAGGTTAGGAAGGGATAGACTTTTACATTAAAGAGATAAGATTTGACTTTCTGCCTAACTTTGAGAAAGAAACGATGAAGCTGATATAGATAGAAATATGTTTACTTAATGATCTGTGCATGAGCTATATGTCTTGTGAATTATCATTGTATGAAGAGCTCTTCATTGACACTTTCACCTATGTCTGAGCCAATTCAGAAAAACGTACCCTATCTCAGGCAAGGAGTGGCCCCGTTTTAGGGTAATTCTCCAGCACTCACTGCTGTGCTGCCTCTGGGTCTGGACTGGGTCACTATGTCATTGCCCTGCCATGCTGAGTCAATCTAGTAGGTCCCTGTGCTGTCAGCAGTGGCTCCAGCCCCGGTGGGTAGATTCCCTGTTGATGTGCCCCACTGACACGGCCACTGAAAGTGTCAGCTCTATTCATAGATGGGGTCAGAGGGTAATAGCACTTAAAATTGTACATTGCAAGCCTCTCTCTTTAATTGTCTATTAAATCCTTTGATTGAGATGACAGTTTTATTTCCTGAAGAAAGCAGGCTTCTTTTGTGCAACTGCTACATAATTAATGGTTAGAGCTCTTGAAGGGAACAGTGTTTTCCAAACCTTCGTTTTGTCATTTATGGGAAGAAGAGAAGGGGAAGCACGCTGGCCGCAGGGAGCGGTTTGCTCTTATTCGCATTGTGTTTAGGGCTCCCTAAGCCTCAGCTTCCTTATATGTTATAATAGTCACCTTTTAGGGTTATTGGGATGAAATCATATGTGTAGGAAGTGCCTGGTTAGTACTTCTTATATAATTGTCTCCTAACTAATGTCCGAGCACTCCCTGAATCCTTCCCAAGGGGCCTCACCTCCCTGTCCTGACCCTGTAACTGCTAGAGAGCTGGGAATCGTCACCTCCTTCTCTATCACTTCATCCTTCCTTACTAAGACAAGTACATTTGTTTTGGTTTTGTTTGGGCAGCAAGGATGAGAAAGGTTCTAGAAGGGATTCAGGGTTACCTGGTGGAGACAGCAAGAGCATTGGAGGTAGATCTGGACCTAAATATTGTTCTTGTTCATTTACTACCACCTGTGTGGCCTTGGACAAGTTAGTCAAGTCTCCCTGAGCCTCAGTTTCTTCATTCACAAGGAAGATGTGTTATTGTGAGAATTAAACTGTAGCATCTGTGTAATACCTAATGGGGTGGCCAGAAAATAGTTGATATTCAGTGGGTGCTCAGTGCCCTGGTCCAGCCTTATCAGCCAGAAGTGCCCTTTGCTCTTCTAGGTTCAGTTCATAACCATCACCTTAAACGTACTCAAAATCATACTTCTTGCAGGGCTACCACTATTTAACTTCTGAAAATTGTTTTGAACTCTTTGCACAATGAAATCTGCTGCTCATATTAAAAGCTTCCAATGTATTTTGTTCTTCATGTCACTGTACTTTTTATGAAAGTTGGTGACATTGGTCCTCAAATTTAGGGACGATGGCCATGTGGTGAGCTTTAAGTACAGTCTTTGGTAAAAATCCGTAACTCATTTCCTTCTTTAACTGTAGACCCTGTTCGATTTTCACGTCATCTTTTGGCTTTAAAGCTAGCAACAACTTGAATTCTTACCGTGTGCTTAGTACTGTATTGGGTCCTTTGGCAGGGGTTACTTTTTTATTTTTTGTACTGGAGGTTGAATCCAGGGGCATTCTACTTCCAGCCCTTTTTACTTTTTATTTTGAAACAAGGTCTTGCTAAGTGGCTGAAAGGCTAGCCTTGAACCTGTGATCCTCCTGTCTCAGCCTCCCAAGTACTGGGAGTACAGGTGTGTGTCACCACACCCAGGTGAGGTTACTTTTTAAAGTCACTCTTTGAAGGATAGCTTAATTAGGAGTAAAAGATACCTTAACAAACGGATCAATGTGAAGTGAATTATGATAACACCCACACGAATAGTGCAGACAATTCGTCATTCTAAGAACTTCCCAGAGAGAAGAAATCAACATACCATATTTTTTAAAAGAACTGATGACAACATAATTAAGAGCTGTGTATATATGTATATTAGAGTTCATAAAGGAAAAGATTGGGATTGGGGTTGGTAGAACATGCTTTTCGGCATAGGCAGAACACAGGCAGACCCTCACTGAAGTAGAGACACCTCTCGTTTGGAAACAGCCCTTTCCTGCACACTCTGTCCTGAACCTTCTTGGCTTTCTTTCTCCTCTCTCTGCCCCTCCCAGTGTGAGTGGGCCCGCCATGCTGCCAGCCAGCTTCCAGTGTTCACAAATATTTTCCCTCCATTGTCTGTACTTTCTTCAATCCTCTATTATGCTGCTGCCAGTTCCCCCTCCTAGAGATGGCATGAGGTTGATAAGAATCCTCTTAGAAGATCATGTGCTTCTAATGCAGCACAGGCACATGAGTGTGAATGGACTTGGTCCAGGGACTTTCTTTCCCTTGCCTCAGTGAGATCCATCAGCACAAGAAACTGGAATTTTCAGTTTTGAGGAATGATTTTGAAGCACGTTACTGGTAAGGCAGACCTGGGATGGAGATTGAACCTGAGCAGGAAGGGATGGCCAGGATGTTGTAGAAGCTCAGGGCAGCTTGGGGGGGCAGATCCTGATGGCAGGGAGCGGAAGGCGCCCAAGAAAAAAGGTTGCTCCATTTTCAAAAATTGTGACTTATGTCTGGGCCTAGGAGAAGATGAAGAAAAGGAATGCTTTCCTTTATTTGATGCCCCCAAGACTCAGTACCTGGTCTACATGGTGAATAGTATGGTCCTGGCATGGCTTCTAACATTTCTTAACGAAATCAAATGGTCTGCTTTTGAAAAGTAGATCATTTTTAAGCAAAGGGTTCCAATAAGTGACTTCAGTTGATGGAGAAGGGAATCAAGGACATCAGCTAGTTCCTTCCTGCTACTTTGCCTACTTCCAGGCTCACTATCCCAGCCTGGCCCTGAGGGTGTTCCAGTTTACAGCCCCACACAGCTGCTTACAGCTGCTCCCATGGGATCAGCTGCCGTTATAATCGCGCAGGACTTCTGCATCCCCCCTCCCTCCATTTCTACTCTTTGATGCACAATATAGAAATGGATCTCACTTTCATGAGATTAAAGCAGTAACTAGTATAGCTATTTTGCTTTAACAAAAAATTGTTAGCCAGGTGTAGTAGTGCATGCCTGTAATCCCAGTACTTGGGAGGCTGAGACAGCCTCAGCAACTTAGTGAGACTCTCAGCAACCTAGTGAGATCCTGTTTCAAAACAAACAAACAAGCCAGGCGTGGTGGCGCACACCTGTAATTCCAGCATTCAGGAGGCTGAGACCAGAGGATCCGGGTTCGCGGCCAGCCTCAGCTACCTAGTGAGGCACTCCGCACCTTAGTGAGACCCGGTTTCAAAATAAAGAATAAAAAATAGGGCTGGGGGTATAGCTCGGAGGTAGAATGCCTCTAAGTTCAATCCCCAGGACTGCAAAAAAAAAAAAAAAAAAAAAAAAAACTGGGAGTATAGCTTGGAGGTAGAATGGCTCTGGGTTCCATCCTCAGTACCACACACACAAAGAAAATTACTTCTGGACATGGCTTTTTCTAAAAAAGCCACAGGCCAGTTCAGAGTTCTAAAAAATCCTTCTGGAATAGGTGGGGAGATATATCAAGGATCAAACATAGCTCTTCTCTCAGTCCTCTCCACGTATCCCTAGTTGCAATACTAAGTCTAGGGGGGAAAAATGACTGATATGTACAAGGTTCACGTAAGCAATAGAAGCAAATGAATTGGTCAAGAATTGGCTTCCCCTAAAACAATGAAACAAACACCAAGAGAAACTCAGACATTTTTTTTTTCTTCTTTGACCACAAAGTCGGCTTTGAGTAACTTGTACAATGGGGGATCGTCTGTGGCGGGCTGGGTGATTCCTAGTGGTTCCGTCTCAGGCTGCTGCTTTGTGTTCAACATCAAGTCAAGAGAACTTTTATAGTCAATTAAGAAAAGGTCAAACACCATGAAAACCACTTACATTTATTTTGGATAACCCTATCTTCAGTTATGTTTCAGTTCTGGCTTTTATAGACACCTAGGTCATTTTGAATTTATTTTAAGAATAGGCTTTAATACCGAGGCTTGGTTAACTGGATTCTACCATCATCTCCTATATTCCTTGTGATTAAGAAGAAAACCTTTAAGCTGGATGTGATGGTGTACACCTGTAATCCTAGTACTCAGGAGGCTGAGACAGGAGGATCACAGGTTAGCAGCCAGCCTCAACAAGTTAGGAAGGCCCTCTGCAACTTAGTGAGACCCTGTTTCAAAATATAAAATAAGCCAGGCATTGTGGTTCATACTGTTAATCCCAGTACTTGGGAGGCTGAGACAGAAAGATCACAAGTTCGAAGCCAGCCCTAGCAACTTAGTGAGGTTCTCAGCAACTTAGAGAGACTCTGTTTCCAAATAAAAAATAAAATAGGTCTGGGGAT
>PVLC010030228.1:0-19399 GCA_004027655.1 Graphiurus murinus | reverse complement strand
ATATGTATTATTTTGTCAATTGAGCTCCATTAGAGCTGGAAAAATAAAATGATATTAATCTTATTTTAAAGGTTGCTTACCTAGGAAGAGACCACTATTATTTGTAGTGTCTCTTCTCCTTCCATCTGACATAATCCAATTCTATATTCTTTTTCTATACTAAGAAGAAAACACAGAGCCAACATTAGAAAAGACTATTTAGATAATTAATTTAAATATTCATGCATAGATGGGTGCAGTGGCACATGCTGTTAATCCTGGTACTTGGGGACTGAGACAGGAGACAGGTTTCAGGTCAATCTCAGCAACTTATTAAAACTCTCAGCAAACTAGTAAGACCCTGTTTCAAAAAATAAATAAATAATTAAAAAGGGCTGGGGGTGTAGCTTAGGGTTAGAATGTTCCTGGGTTCAGTACCTGGTAACACTAAACACACACACACACACACACACACACACACACACACACACACACCTATAGAATAGGAATGCTCCTTACAACTTTACTTAGGAATCTGAGAGTGTTAGCTGGAACACTTTCCATGACAAAGAACTCACTGACTTGAAAGAAAATCTGGTTCATTTCTGCTTATCAGTAATCTTTCTTGGATTTGGGGTCCAATCAGAACATTCATTACTGATTTTATTCCACCTTGTGAACAGCAGAACCACCCCCCCCCTCAAAAGAAATCTTTCAGGACAGAACTTCCCAAGTCTTGTTTCTGAAAGCACTCTTCTGAAAGCTGTTTGGCTTCTCAGAAATAGCAATTTCTGTTCCTAAGTAAGTGTATACATTGTAATAGACAAAGCGCTGAAATGCTGGAGTGAAGGCACATTTTCACAATGATGCAGTGCTCCAAAAGTTTACCTACATGAGGAACTATACCCTTATCACTATTTCATTTAATACAACTTATCAACTACCTGTGAAACAGCTGCTCTGAACAGCAAGGTTGAGGCATGAATTTGGAAGGTCAATTCCTGGAGCATGTGTCCTTTCACAGATTCAAGGCCTAGAGACTACTTTTCAACATGTGTAATGGAGCTCAGGAAGTGGTTAGATATATAAATTGTAAGATATACTATGTCAAAATTCTTAAGAAAGGCCAAGAAATTTGCACCTAATAACTGCCTGTGGCGATTTTTATGTACAGTAAAGTCCCTGCTGTTCAAAGTGTGGGCCTGTGGGCAGCAGCAGTGACATCACTGGAAGCTTGTTAGAAATGCAGAACTTCAGGCTCCATTTCAATTGATGAGTCAGAATCCGCACTTTCACAAAGTCATTGGGGAATGTGCGTGTGCATTAAAGTTTGAGAAGCATCATCCTGAGAGATACTGGGTTCACTATCAGGAAATTTATTTTTTTCAAATTCTTAACTCTTGGTCTATTCTTGTCACTTCAATTATCCCAGAAGGGTAGGTGACATCACTTACACTAGTAGACAACAAATATCACTAAGGATCACAGCAGAGAACTTTTTATATCTACATGATATTTAGGGCAAGGAAGTAGTTGATAGTGGGAAAACTGTTCTCTTGTCAGGTACCCAAGCTCATCTTAGTATCCAAGCTTCATCTTAACAGATTAGTTTCAAGAAAACAAAAGATAGCCAGAATAGTAAACTCATAGCATATTAAATTAATAATAACAACAATCAATATTATTAATAGTGGGATATTCCTGTGTGTGTCCATCACTGTTATACGCATATACCTGGGTATGTGTGTAGATGTAATAAATTACATTTCACTACAACACCAAGAGGTCAGTACTATTATTATTCTCGGTGGCCTGAAAAAGTGAGTAGTTTCATAAAATTAATTCCTGGGCATAGCGAATAAAGAGTTAAAGAAAAAAAAAGCTAAACTATTCGATTTTTTCCCCGAACAAGTACATTAGAATACAATAAAGGCTTAAGTGTAAATAAAGTAAAATCCAAAACATAAAACTTTCTTAAATGACAGAGAATTTGCTTTACAGTTTAATTGATTCGGAGGTAGAAATTTCTGAGCAGGTTCTGATTACCTTGCAGTAGACATAGGCAATCTGTAACAATCATGCCCATTATAAGCAATTTCAGCAAGCTCAATTAAATTAGTAGGGATTCTAAACTACTCCACCTTGCATAGAGATTTGTTTAATTTTTATGTAAATTCAAATTCTGGTTGTGCAAATCTTAATTGTCTGGCAGGAAATCAAGCTAGATTATCTTCATTTATTCTTGTGGAAATCTAAAAGCTATATTGAAAGCTCTGGTAGATATACTCAGGCTGAGAGCTTTCCTACAAGGAAGTCTTGCAAAGAAGAATCAAAAACCAGGCACATTTTCCTAGTTTAATGTGACAGGTAGGCTGCATGAAAGAACCAAAAAGTGGTAGATTGAAAGTAGAGTGGAAAATACACTGGGCTAGGGATTTGGCATACTGACTTTAAACCCTTATTCTGCCATGGACTTATTAGGTAATCTTGAGAAAGTCTCTTTCTATTAGTTAGCTACTACTGTGTAATAAAGAACTATAAGCTTTCAGGATTGAAACACATGCTTATTTCTTCTTTAATAACCTGTGTGTGCAGGTAGGGTGGAGTTCAGCAGATCCCCGGTGACACCTCACCTGGGCTTGGCTCCAACCTGTACTATGGGTCCAGATCTACTCCACATGTCACTCATCCTCCTTGAACAAACATTATCTAAGATACATCCTACCCAAGGGCAAAGGCAGGAATGCCAAAGGGCAAGCCCATTAACACAAACTCATTTCAAGTCCTGGTGTCATGACTATCTGCCCAAGATTTGGCCAATGCAAACACAAAACCAAGCCTTATTTCAAAGGGGGGGGTTACTTTGCCCTTATGAGGCCGTGAGATGAGAATGGATAACCAATAATTCAAGTTGTCATATTCTTTCCATTTTTTGTTAGCTGCCAAATCTATAAACCGAGGTGGATAAATTCTACGACCATTCAGGGTATTTCTAGCTCTTAACATCATTCTAAAATTATTGGAAAAATTCTATGAGATTCTATAATTTTCTATAATGTATTGCCCTTCAGGCTAGATTCAGTCATGTTCAGTTTGACTGCAGAGAATTTTAAAACAATTTTAAGTGAAAATATTTTTAAAACCATGATGCTTCACACAAAACTCCAGGATTCTGACTTTTCTTCAAGGTTTAGCATATTTGGCAATGTTGACTTTGATGATCAGCTACTCCTTTTATCCAGGGCCCATCTCTCCAGATCAGCACACACTCCTTCCTTTTACACACGTTCCATGGTCATACGCCTAACCATGTCTCTTATTTCTCTTACTTGTCTGGACCTTGTGAGCAGTTTTTGCTTTTCTCCCAAGGCTTCAGGTTTGAACTCTGACTCTTCTCTCACCAGCAACTTCCATGGCAGAATAAATCATTTAACATATCTAAGTTGCATTTTACAAAAAGAAGAGGGGAATTGGGGGAGTCTTTAAGGGCTTTCATGCTTTCCATCCTGTAGCTATAAGTTGGTTACGTTCAGATGTGTTTCAAGATTCTTCATGAGGACAGGAAACTGGTCTATTTTAAGAAACTACTGGGTGACTCTTCAACTGAAAATATACGGACTGAGAGCTGGAAACCAAAGCAAGCAAGGCAATCAGGACTAGTGCTTACACTGTGGATCTCAGAGGAGCCCAAGAGGGAGAAAGAGCAATTAAGGAGAGAAATTGTTGAGTTAGGCTGAATATCACTAAGGTTTTCCTAATAGGCAAGTCTTTAAACTGGCTTGCTTTCCCAGGAGAAGTAGCAGAAAGTTATTTAAAATAGGACCAAACAAAGCATTTCAATAACGTACTGTAAACAAAATTCTCACTTAAATCAGGGCTATTGACCCAAAAGTAGTTTGTTTCTTTCCCTTCATTTTGCAAGTTGATTTAGATTTCTATTGAATAAATAATGAGAAAGATCAAATCCCAGATGAGGGCTTGGGGACAGACAAATCCACGCTATGCTCACATGCATTCTTCAGGCCTATTAGTTTAATGCAGATGGTTGAGGTATCTCAGAAATGATGATCAATTTTACACTGGCTATCTGGGTTAAATAAGCATATGTGAAGCATGAATGTAGATATATTATTTTACACCTTGTCATTAGTGTGAATCTTCAGGCTGTCACCCTGTTTGCTCTATAGAATTCAGAAGTATTTTTGCTTTCCTCCTTATCTGCTGTACATCTTTGTTTTGGGGAACTATTTTGGGAAAATAGTACTTGTTATTCAATTATTTAAGACAGAGTGTTTGCTGACAACTCGATATTCTATTTTTTCTTCACTTTGAGTAAGAAAGTGCAAACTGGGCAAAGGAAAATAACTGGCTTGACTTCAGGAAGGAGCAGGAAAACAAATAGGCTAAAAATAAGCAAAAAGAAATAATAAAACCCCTCCTCATTTCATCAGTCAAGGTGTTAAAGGTGGCCTAAGAAAAAGCTTAGGAAAAATACTTTGAAGTGCTATATTCAATATCAACTCTCCTAGGGTATTAATATAGTGGCAGCATGTAGCTGTTGGAATCAGCTCATTGTCATAAAGGGCAAATTTGATTAGAGGCATAAAAGAATGCGAACTGATTACACTTGTAATAATCTGTTAACCAAAGCTGTACTATATTCATTCACTGAACAAACATTTACTATGCATCAGAGTTATTCTCCTAAAAATTGCAAGGCTGACAAGGTTGTTCTCTATGTACTCACACTTCTCCCTTTCTGCAGCAGCCTCTACTCATGGAAGTCATCTGATAGATGTGCTAAGGATTAAACAAATTCTACCTTGTGGACCTAGACTGGAAACTTACCAAAACAAGGAAATGAGTCACTAACAGGAAGCATAGTGAGGAGGACCCAGGTGAGGGAGAAGGAAGATTTAAGAGCAGGCAAGAATTTAACAATTTGGAGTCTTTTCCTCCTCTATTGAAAGGTTGTCACAGAGTAAGTTCAGGGAGTTTACAGAAAAGAGCCAAGCCACCAAATAGCATAAGACTTGTGAAATACTTCACAAGTCACTGGGAAAGCACAAAACTAAAAATCAGAATCCAAATGGGAGAAAACAATGTGAAGTGTTTAAGGAGTTGTCATGTGATCATGAAACTACAGATTGGTTTAGGCACTTTGAGGGTGATTTAGTCACGTTCATTAATATTAAATGCTTCTTACACATGATCTAACAATTTAACACCCTAGAATGTGCCCTGGAGACACTAATGGGTATTTAATAGAGGAAAGGTTCAAGTACTATTTATATTAGCAAAAAATTGGAAGCAATCAAAATATCCATCAATAAAAGAATAGTTTAATTTAGATTTGTCTATCCAGTTCCCAAATTAAAAAAAAAACATTGTCAACTAATCTAAATCAGTAAAAATAAATAAGTAAACAAGCATATAAAAAAGCCAATCACCATTCAGATTAAAAAATACACAGTCATAGGCAAAATTCATTTCAAGAGCCCCAAAGCACAACTTTGAGTTCAATAATTATTCAGATTTTTGTTCTCTTAAATGTAAAATGTGTCTTTGGAAAGTGAATAATGCTAATTTTAACAAATATACTTTTTGGTTATAGCTAGGTAATCAATTACCATGTTTGATATTTTGCATATACTTTGTATTGCCCTTGCAACATCATGGAAGATAAATACTTCCTTGATTTTTAAAGAGGAGATTGAGAATTTCCAGGGGACAGCTTTCCTTGTTGCTGGTCTAATCTTGAAAGAAGGTCTCAGACACGGTGGGACTGATTTATATTTCCAGAGACCTGGGTTTGAATGTTTTAATAGCTTTATAACTTAGAAAATCCAAAAAACTGTACCAAAGAAAAGGGCTTAAGGGAAATGGGTAGGAGAGTACAGTTAACATAGAGATTTATTATGTCTTTTGTGTTAACATGATAAACAACAAAAATAAAACTTAGTTAAAGCTAAGATGATTTGAATGTGCTTTCCCTCCTTTCCCCTCTCTCAAAATATCGTATTATATTATACCCGCTCTTCTTTTTCTCATGATGATATGAAATGATACAGTGCCTATGTGATAAGATGCAGTGAGGTTCAATGGTTTTTGGTGCAACAAGTTGCTGCCAATCAGAGAACATTTTCTATACATGTCTTCTGTCTTCAAATCAAGTACCTTTTTCATCTTAACTAAGCTCTTACCATGCACTGTGGCCATAGCTTTTGCAAATTGAGGTGCAACAGCAAAACCAGCTTGAATTTCTTTTTCCTTCTTCATAATTTCATGGTAGAAGATTTGCTCTTACAGTAAGTCTTAGAAAACTCAGCATGTGACATTTTACTTTCCTTATGTTGAGAACTTACCTTTTCATTGAAAGGAAACACACTGTCTTCTCTTTGGCATATATGAATGGTCAGCATCACTACTCTTGTGCTTTGGGGCCATTACTAAGTAAAATAAGAGTGATTTGAACACAAGTATCACAATACCATGACAGCAGTTCTTATAATCGAGACAGCAATTAAGAAACTAAGGAGCAAGTAGCATGTGCAGCATGCATATGCTGGACAATAAGATGATTCCTGTCTGTGGCAGGATGGAGCAGGATGATCTGATATTTCATAATGCTACTCAGAATGGTAAATTTAAACCCTAAAATGAAAACTTATGAATTTTTTGTTTCTAGAATTTTCCACGTAATGTTTTTGAACCATGTTAACTCTGAGTAACTGAAACCATAAAAACAAAACTTTGGATCAGATAGAAACTACTGTATTTTTACATTGTCTCTAATCTTTCAATGCCCAAATTTTACTCATATTTTAAAACTCTTTCAACTAAGACTTGTTCTTTTGCAAGTGACAGAGGAGCTAATTCAAATTGGCTTAGGTATAAACATATTTATTGTCTGTCTTAATAATGAAAAAGTTTGGTGATATTTAGGCAACATAGGAGCTAGGTGCTCAATTGTGTCTTCAGCTGTTGCTCTCCACTTTGGGCCCTGATTTCTCTTTATTATCTCTATTTTTAAGCTGGATCTCTATCTGAGATCACAAAATAAATGTCAAATTCATGACTACATGACATCCAGTGAAAGAGAGTACTTATTTCAAATAGTTTCACCAAAAGGGCCAGAATTTTCTTTTGTTTGAGCAAGTTCAGATCACTTAATTTTCTTTGAACTCATCAATATGAGTTTCAAATGGGCAGGTTTGAATCAGATGCCATCCCATTAAAATCACAAATACTAAAAGCAGAACAAATAGTTCTTCCAGAAGAAAACTGACCAGGTGGAAATGGAGGCTTTCCAGGCTAGTCCAAGAGATCTCCACTACAGATGTTTATTCCATTGATGAACAATGCTCATGGCATTCACCCAACACACAGAATATCTTGGCTGTCCTTCTTTTGAAGCATGTAGCTTTTTTTTACTTCATAGTACAATTAACTGTAGCTTGATCACAGAAAAATCAGATTTGTCTTTTCTCTCAAGCTCTACTTTCAATCTTTGTTAAGTATGCCTTGTATGCTTAGAGTAGGCAAGAGTTGATGACCTTTTAAGTTCCTTAGTCTTCCTGGGCCCAGATTCTTGCATCCTCTCTGACAATAATCATGCCCATTCTTATTCAAACATTTATTTATTTACTCAAAAGTTATTATCTAAAAGAAAAATAAATGAAATTACAACATGACAACACTAGCAACTCAACTTACTAACATTTATTGAGTGCTTCCTATATGCTAGGCAGGATTTTTAGTATATTTTAGCCCCTGTCTCTTTCTCTCCCACTGTACTGTTCTGCGCAGGCTTAGATCATGGAAAGTAACCAAAACACAGTCTTAGTTCTTTCAAGAATATTTATTGCAATTGTGACCAAAATGGGTACTTTATTCATTATCACTCCACACAATTACAGTATTTACAGATTCTCTATTCTTTAATACGCCATACAAACTTCATACAATTTATTATATTTTAGGACAGAGAAAGAGATCAGTACAACCTGGAAAACAAGTTGGGCAGTCCATTTACCATGGAGCTCAGTTGACTGTGTTCGGGTCTCGGGTTCGGGTGAGTTCTGAGTCTGGTCTGGGTCATCAAGCCTGACCATCACCAGTGCTATACCAGAATCAAAGGTGAGAAATTGCCAGGTTGGCTGGGTCTTTGTTCAGCCTCATTATTAGTGGTCAGCATGGAAAGGTGGCAAGGCTCTTTGGCAGAAGAAGCTATGAGTTTTCAGGCTCAGGTGCTGACAATTATAGTCCTCAGGATGCCAGGGACTCGATGTGGTTGTCAAGATGTTCCTGGCTGACTGGGTAAGCATTGCCCCTGCTCATTTCCTGTAATGCCTGAGATTTGCACCTTGTGCCTGGTGTAAGTGTGTTGCCCGATAGCTTGGGTGTGTTGTGCCATGCTGATAGCCTTGGTGTGTTGTACCATGCTTCTGTGTGCTGGGAAAGTTATGCTCATGCACTGCACATCATGTGTTGGCCACACCTAGGTGTGCTTTGGGAGTGAAATTCCTCTTTGGCTTTAATGGAGCCCTTTTAAAAAAATGTGTGCTCTATACAACTGCCTACAATACAAAATTGCCTATAGCTTTCCTTTTTTATTTTAATCTAGTCACATTGGCGTTCTTACTGTCTCCAGATATCTAAAGCCTATTTTCAAGAGAGAGGCTTGATGAATCCTCTGATGAGAATGTTTTTCTCAGTTATTCATATGATTGGTTCCTTCCTGCTACTCAGATCTCAGCTTAAAAACCAGATCCAGAGATGGTGTGCCTGAGCACACAATACTAACTGCCCATGTGTCCAGTCCCTTTTTCTTTTACACATTAGCCTGCCAATCCTCATTTTGCTCTTCTTCCTTCTTATCCCTTCTCCTCTTGTTTTTTTTCCTTTTCCTTTCACTTATCACTTTCTAACTTATCTTGGGTATTTGTTCCTCCTCCCCCACCTGGAATATAAATTCATGAGGGGAAGGGCTGCATCTGCCTTGTTCAGTCTTGTATCTAAGAATATGCTTAGCTGTCAATGCTTTAACTACTTTATAAATGCATCTCATTTAACTGGCAGGACAATCCTATGAGGTATATATTATTAATTATCTCAATTTTATAGATAACAAGAGTAATGCCTGAAAAGCTAAATGCTTGGCAGAAGTCACCTAGCTAGTAAGTGGCAAAGCCACTCTGTGAGCTGAGAAGTTTTAACTTTGCTGCTCAGGCAGAAAGCTGGGTGTCTCAGCTTGTGTGGCCAGGCTCTGTGAGGAGTGCTTAGCACAGACACATGAACAAAGCACAGGTGACTGATCACTTCTGCGCTTACAGTCTCTAGGTGGCTAGAATTCAACAAGTATTTAAACAAATAACTGCCCAATGACCAAGTACTGAGTAATAGGAACGAAAAATACAGACTCCTAGGAGGAATACATAAAACCAAGATTTAATTGATGGGGGAGCTGAGGGAATTTAGATTTAAGGATGAGTAGGTTTTAACCCAAGAAACAGAATGAGAGTGGGAAGGGAGCCTGCAGACAGAAGGAGTGGCATTGTCAAGTCTCTGAGTCACTAACCCAGTGCCAGCCAGGCGATGGGAACTAGAGTCAAAGGAATGTGACTGTGACCGTCTTCACCCTTGAGATGCTTCAGATGATTATATGAAAAGAAAAATAGGTGTCAGGCGGTATATGAGGTATGATATGGTTCTAAAGGCTTTCAGATGTTTAAAGATCAAATGGGCCATAAATAGCTGTGAAAATGTAGAAATAAAAAAATAATTAGGTTGATTCATAGCTATATAGTGAATTTTTCTACCCGAAAATTTAGAATAGACCCTCTTTTAAGGACCCATCAAATATTTATAAAACATTGACCTTCTATTTTTCCAGAAGCATAGTTTGAATCAATAAATCAAGAATCAGGAAAAGCAATGTTATGGTCTATATGCTCCATAACCAGTGCTATAAAGATACTAATTAATAACATCAGCATAAACAAATAAATTCATAATCATTTAGAAATTAGAAAAATAATAGCTGGCATTTATTACATATTTACTACATACTTGAAGAGAGGTGAGATTTTTGTCTTAATTGCCTCATTTAATCCTCACAAAATTTTTATTATTATTGCCATTTTAGAGACAAAGAACCTCAAGACAAGAGAGGTTATTTAAAATGCATACAGTTACACAGATAGTAACTATATATGTGAGATTTAAACTACGTGTTCTAATTATACTATGTGTGTGTGTGTGTGTGTTATGTGTGTATGCTTAACCACTGCTATTCTGCCTACCTTAATTTGGTTCAGGAAAGGAATCAAAGGGTAATAGAAGTTAGAAGAGAAAATAATAATATAGAAAAACAAGAGGAATTAGGGGCAAAACATATGGATAATTTTGAAGGATTATAATGGATACATGTTTTTCCATTTATGTATGCTTGGAAGTTTCCATGATATAATGTTACACATAAAAGCATAGAAACTAATTAAAATAGTTTCTTGTAGTTCCAAAAGTACATCTTCCAAAACTGTGTTGCTTATTGCTCCCTCCCCTTTCATCCAGATATCCAAACATCTTTTGTAAATAGCAACCCTTTACAAAATATTTACTATTATCTCATATATTATTGTATTTAATTCAGATAACAACATAATGCAATAGAAATTATTACTTCATTTTACAAATGAGGAAAAGGGGGCTTGTAATGTTTCAGTAACTTGCCCAAGAGCCTCATTAGGAAATGGAAAAAAAACAAAATTTGAGTCTAAATCTTTTATTCTGAAGTCCTTACTTTGTACACTACTCCACATTTGTGTACCTACACGTTTTTTTTTTTTTTTTGGCAAGACACTTTTCTTTCTTTTGTCGTACTGGGGGATTCTACCTCTGAGCTACACCCCCAGCCCTATTTTTTATTCTTTATTTTGAAACAGGGTCTCACTGAGTTGCAGAGGGCCTAACTAAGTAGCTGAGTCTGTCCGTGAACCCGGATCCTCCGGTCTCAGCCTCTCAAATGCTGGGATTACAAGCGTGCGCCACCATGCCTGGTTACCAGAGAATATAGCATAGCACCTGTCATAAAGAAGCACTCACTCGACAGTAACTTTATGACAAGAATGAGGAGGAGGAGAAATGAAGATGAGAAAACACTGTCTTTATCTCTACATAAACAGCACAGGTGGAATTTAATCTCATTTCCAAGATAAACTACTAATTGATTTGCTCAAGGCTGAATGGATATTTCTGATAAGTTTTAAACTGCATCCTAGTTATTTCAAATTTTGTACAATTCTCTGACAGTATCTGTTTCCTTCATTGAGCTCACCCGATGGAAGCAAGATGTGGCTTTCCATAATGGAAAATTCTAAGATTCAAGCTTATGGGTTTGGCAATTTTCATTGATGGCCTCTTTCACTCTGAAAAAGTTGTAATTTTCCACTCACTTGTCCTTCCTAGTTTTGAGTCATTTGAAAAACATAATTTAGAGTTTATCTTTGATTTCATCCAAGTAACTGATAAAAAGTCCATTTAGAGAAACCACTCCAGGATGGTCTTAGAGTCATTCTTCTGAAGGAATTAAAAAGATGGTAATTCATATGCCCACTTACCTAAAACCAGAGCACGGATGACATTTCAAAGTCTTTTTAGTGAGTTTTCCAATAAGCCGTATTGACAAAATTCCTATCCTCTGCAAGTTTAAAAAAGCAATTTAAAACTTAAGTGGTTAATAATACATGATTTATTCACTGTGGAGCTCCAGGGGCACCTCATGGGCACCACTTTCTTTTCTGTGCACGCATGAGACTAGCTGCAAGTAAACTACTCATGACTGTTTTTCTTCATGATTATAATCAAGTTTACTGGTTTTTAGTTTCAAAGTCAATTTTTTCAAAAACTGGAATATTTACCTAATTAAATTTCTGATAATGTCTCTTTTGCAATATTTCTCGTGCATTCTAAAATATATTTCTCTGTTTGTGAATGTTAAAAGGAAACAGTTTACTGAAATGGAATCCATTTTTCCTTTCAACCCTCTCATGCTGTAGTCTTATTATCGTGAGGATTGGCTAGAGCCACTTGTTTGCTTTAAATCTCAAAGATATATACCTCGAGTGTCTCCATTTTTCCTACATCTACTCTACTGGCTACTTCATCACATGGTAAATGTCATCAAAATATCTTCATTTATCTCATTTTGACACATTTCTCCCTTTTAAGATATAGCCTGCAAATATGTGCTTAAACTTTTGCTGTGATGTGGGCAAAGAACACTCTGACCTTTAAAATATGTACTAGCATTTAAGTGACTTTAAAATGTTTAAAATGTTCTCTTGTTTGTTATTAATGTAGAAAGAATTATATCACCCCAATTATGTGTCCTCTATCAATTCTACTTAAATATTAGAACAGTGGTAACCATTCTCTAATATGTACCTTTCATTTAGTTTATCATGATCTGAAATTCTTGCAAATGTAAAATAAGTTTAACATCCAACATTGTAATATATAAAAACCATAGCCCATCAAAGTAATGGAAGAGTATGTAGAACAAAGGAATGATGGGATTTCTTTTTATGACTTTTACAAATCTTTGGGTGATTTTATTGAGTTAAATTGAATCATTGGAAGAAGAGTAAAGCTCTTCTGTAAATGTGCAAACATGTACATATGTAAATATATATTTACATTCCTATGCATATATGTGTGAATACACATTTAAATAACTCTGAAAAAGTAAAACCCAGATCTTAAAGGTTTACAAATATGAAAGGGGGGTTTACTTTCTAACATATTAACTTTTACCATTTAATTTACCATAGGCATATATTAAATTTATTTATTTTTATACCATAATGCAATTCATAGTGATATTAATTAGAAAATAAGGTAGACTTTTTCTATTTAGGGGAATATGTCATTTTGATTATTTATAAATATTCTATCTTCTACCATAACATTTTTATACTATAAGTAATTTGGTGGTGTTGATGCCACAGAAACGGTTTCTTCCATTGGAAAAAAATCCTTCAATCATAATAGTGTAATGAAAGTCAGCAACTGTAATGGTTCATGGAACTACAGCATGTGCTAAGCTCTGTGTGCATTATCATATTCAATCCTAAGCACATTATTTTAGGGAAGGTGTGATTATCCATATTTTATAATTAGGGCATAGCTGAGATTCAAATTGCTTTCTCTTGGATGTCTAACCCATGCCATGCCTTTATCATTTTCTTAAATAATGCCCATAGGGAAGTTAACAAGTACAAAACCAAGAGTGAGTCTCCAGAATTCAAGCCCATAGAGTGCTTGCACTTCTGGATAAATTCAGTAAAGCTGCCAAGTAGTCAGAATGCTGAATAGAAATGAGAGTTACTATTTGTTTAGTCTGTAGACTTCAGGTCTGCTTCTCTTCAGGTTGGCAGAGCATCATAAGCATCCAGGGCAGCCCATTCTCTTTCCAGAGTCCTGGGGATACTGCACTGGGCCCCACTGCCACACTCTCAGGTTAGACCACCCTTTGACTTTCACTCGTACTGGGAAAAAGCACCACACCTCTGTGGGAAGTCTTCTGGGACTCTGTTCCATTTTCTGTAACTGGTTAGGAGTCTCTAAAGAAGAAATTTTTAGCAGCTCTGTTGATATGAGTCTTATCTTTGACTGCCATTTCCAAGCTGTAATATTAGTGTGGACAATGCCAAGTTAAAAAAGAACCTTACCAGCACCAGGTAACTCAGAGCTCATGACGCCTCCCAGATTAGTTTGTGCAGCTCTGGAATATAAGAAAATGTGCATGAGTAATAATCAATCAACCATCTTTAGGACACAGCTGCCCCATATTGGTGTATTTAATTATTTCATATTTCTATGGTAGGTCTTTTCAGCTCTCACATTGCTTAGCATTCAGAATCACCAGGTTGGGTCTATAGCAATATGGTTCTGGAGGTGCCTGATGTCATCTGAGCATTGGTCCTGGTTAATGATGGAGAATCACCAAGTTAAGGAGATTAGAAGGCCATTCCACCGAGTGGCAACATGAGACACAAATGGCTTGAAAATATTCAAGAGTGTGTTGCAATGGTAATTGCATTATAACTGAGAGTAGAATTCTTTTGCCAGTATATTGTATATAGCAAAGAGAGGATCTTCTCATAGGGCAATTCTATCTCTATAGAAATAAATGCAGAACAATTCAGAGAATCCCCTGTATATTTCTTCTTTGAAAATTGCATTACCATTCCTTTTTATCTTCTTAATGATGTCAGCAAAGAGAAAAATGAGAAGTTTGGTATCACATGTTTACAACAGAATTTTAAGGTCCTGTCATTGGTTACTTTTGTTTTACCTTTCTGAAATGTTTAGTAATTTTATTCCCAACTTAGTATGTCATGGGTAGGCAGAGTCTGAATCGATTAGACAGTTTAGATTCAAACCTAATTTCTTTGTAACTTTCCTTTGGACTTTTAGTTAACTATATTCCAAGGGTAATGGGTTAAAATAGAAGCTGGTTTATAAATTATTTAACTGGCTTAGTTAGAGATATATTGAGCCATAAAAAGATCCACTTGGAAAATTTGTAGAATACCTGCTTATAAAGGCTCCATTTCTTTGTCTATTCAAATTCCCCTTCCTTCCTTCCTTCCTTCCTTCCTTCCTTCCTTCCTTCCTTCCTTCCTTCCTTCCTTCCTTCCTTCCTTCCTTCTTCTTTTTGAGACAGGGTCTCCCAGGCTGGGATACTGAGCTCAAGTGATCTTTCTACCTTATCCTCCCCAGTAGCTGGTACTAGAAGCATACACCAATACCCCCAGCTATTCATCATTGCTTTAAAGTAGCTTAGATTTGCTTTTTCTTTTCTTTTAATCACTCACATGTACTATCATAACTGCTTCTGTGGTACATTGGTGTTCCATTGATCCAAAATACATTACAGGGTTTCAGGTTTGTACTGAAAAACACAGAACAATTCTAAGCATTTTCCTAAGTAAGACATTACAAGTGGGTGATTTCTGAAATGTAAACAACAGTAATAAAATAGTCTAGCTGACAATGAGACTTTGATTATGAAGAGGAACTATTGTTGAAGTTTTCTAGCTTTGTGCTTAGTCAAACTGTTTTTAAAAAGAAAACCGCCTATGTGGGAAATTATAAGATATTCTACACTTCTCATGAGATAATCCTATAAATGCAAGTGTGGTGTTTTCTCTGAAAACTAACTACTCAGAGTGGAACTAAGTAGTGAAATTTATGTGACTCTTGGTTATTAATTGGTATAGTAAAGTGTCATGGAGATGGGGCTAAGATATGAGACAAGCATTTGAACTGGTATGCCTGTCATTTATTACTTGAATTATCCCTAGACTGAGTTCCAAAAAAATAGCACAGGACTACAGAACTAGCCAGTTTTGAATTCACAAGACAAAATCCACCTTGAATTCTAGTGTGCATAAGACTTTACTCAAACTGGATGTGGTATCACAACATACCTACAAACCCAGTACTTGGGAGGCTGAGACAGGAGGATCACAGGTTCAACATTAGCCTCAGCATCTTAGTGAGGCCTTTTACAACTTAGAGAGACCCTGTTTCAAAAATAATGGTTGAAAGTATATCTTGAAGATAGAATTACCCTAGGTTCAATACCCAGTACCCCTACACACACATACACTCACACACACACACACACACACACACACACACACACACACACACGACTTTCAATCATGGCCCAGTGGAAAGGGAAGGAACTCAATTGTTATGATTTGTTGTTTGATTTATTGTATAGAGATAAGAAATATGGCACAAATTAAAATTGTTTGTCTTGTCTATAGCTATTATATTTTAAATAGCACAAACAATTGAGGAAATATTCTTCTAGTACTTGAAAATTATCGCCTTATCCAACAAAGAAGTTTCTTAAGTCATTGATAGAGATGTAAAGTTAAAAAATAGGCCTTAACTGGTTCATTTACATCTTTCATATTACTTGTTGATATAAATGAAAGTATAAATGAATATTCATCCCTAAATTACACTGACAGAGACAGTCATTAAACATCAATTTCATGGTGCACAGCTCTCGCCCAGAATTAAAAAGTTCTTATGGCATGCCAGCATTGGCAACAGGAAGCACACATGCAGGAAAATGAAGCCACACGATTTGGGAAGTCTCTAAAAATATTTTCCATATTTTATAAATGTATACAATAAATATCTAGAACTTTTTGTTAATGGATGTTTTAATTTTAAAAGAGATTGCATATAAGTATAGCAGGAAAAGTTAAGGTTTGACCTCTGAGAAAGTGTGCATTTGTGTGTATGCACAAGTGTGGTGCATGGGTATGAATATGCGAGTACAGAAAAGAGTAAATGTATGTTTGTGTTTACACATGTGTATTATCCCTAGAGAAAGGGAGGGCAGTAAAATGTCATGTCTCTGAATGTTCCATTTTAGGTTAAAGGAGCAACGAGAGCAAACCTGGACTGGAAAGTCCAGATAAATATTATCCTCAAGGACCCTGGGTTGCTCTTACGCACACTGGGAACAGGGCAAATTAATGTTACCTGTAGAAAGTCATTTCCTTGCATGGACACCAGGACAGTTGCTCCTTGGGATGCTGTTCAGACAAGCAAGCTAATGCTGATGATGTCACTGCATCTGCAGCCTAACAGATACACCCCCTTTCTGAGTGAGGACAGATGCAGAACTGAGGGCACTGTGGAAGGAATACATGCCACTTGTCCAGTCAGAGACACTGAACAAAATGCCAAAGGGGAAAGGAGGTGCTGCTTGACAAAGCACCATGAGGAACAAAGGTGTTTGTGGTTCAGACTGTCTCTACTTACCTCTTCTTGGAGTAGTCACTAATTTTTTTGTGTGCATTCCCTAATAAATCATACATTTTATATGCTGTTTCCAGGTACTTTGGCCACAAGCTATACCACTGCCCTGGCACAAGTAGGCTATGAACATGACAACATATATGCACACGTATTCAGAATTGTATTTCAGATAGCTTCAATATACTTTTTTTGAACCTGGAAATTTATCCATTGTGTAATTTTTTCCCAAATTCAGAGATTTTCTTTCCTTCCTTCATTCTTTTCTGTTTTTCTTCTTTCTTAAACTGGGGGTTGAACCCAGGGGCATTCTCCCTCCAAGCCCTATTTTATTTTTTGTTTTAAAATAGGGTCTCACTAAACTGTTGAGAGTCTTATTAAGTTGCTGAGCCAGTGGTTGAACCAGTGATCCTCCTGACTCAGTCTCCCAAATACTGGGAGAGATTTCCTTATTTCTGAAGACAAGAGTTTATTTTGGTGAAAGTTCTTAATCCTGTGCAAAGATGACCAATAAATAACTATCTCTGTTGATCACGTTAGCCTCTTAAACACGTGAAGATTAAAGCATCTTTAGACAGATGAATTTGGCAGTGTTCGAATTTCAATTATAGATTGTTTCCTACTCAAATGAGTTACATAACAACATTGAATTTAGGCAAATGATTCAGACTGGAGCATGAGTTCAGGTGGGTGTAGGGAAATGAGAAGTGTAACACTTTGATGAACCATCAAACGGAAATGTATAAATGACTTCTCTAAATCTTAACACATTCTAGGAATAAAATTCTCAGCTTCCAACTGCCAGCCAAAGGATTCTTTTATATCCTTGGTTCTCAGCAGCAGGAACTCCTGAGATCTGACTGGTTGCCTGACCCAGTGGTGGGAAGAGGCCATTTATATTCAGCTCTGTTAGTCTAGAAAGACATTCAGTGGAGGAGGCTTTTCAAAGAAAATAATTTTGAGAGGAACTTTGTAAAACAGACCTTCCCTATTTTGCTCACAAAATCCACTTGTCTGTATTCTCTACAGTCATTCCCATTGTACTCTGGAGGTGAGTTTATTCATTCAACAACAGCACATTTAATATCTGCTATATGCTAGACATTTATACAGTATTTTCTGGATAGTTCTTGTTACTCAATGCTGCATACCAAAGCATCCTAAAAGTATCTTAAAACAATGATTCTTCATTATATTTCTTAGTCCTGAGGGTTGGCTGAGCTAACTCAGCTGGTCAGTTCTCACTAAGGAACTCTTACATGTTTGTGGTCATATAGCAGCTGGGACAGGCGTCATCTGGATGGAGATGACTGAGTTGGCTTCTTCACTCACAGATATGGCACCCCAGTGCCCCTTGATCCATTTCCTTCTTTCCACATTCTCTCTTATTTTCCAGGAGCCTCTCCACATAGCTTGGTCTTCTGACAGCTTGTTGATCTTAGTATAGTCACACTTCCTACATGGTATTTTATTTCTAAGACATAAAAGAATGAAACTTGGTGGGCTGGTTGAGAGCTATCAGTGTCACTTTGGCTGTATTCTACTGATCCAAGCAGTCACAGTGCCTGTCCAGATTCAAGGGTAGGAAGTGGTAGACACCATCTCCTGATGAGGCGGTGATATGTCCATGCTGCAGGGGAGGTTTGGTGAGGGAACTTTGTTGGGACTATCTTTGCAAGATACAATATGTTACATTTGGTATCTCAAGCATAGTTTCTTCCCTATCTCTGACTCTCTCCTTCCCTGTTTCTCTTCCTTAAAAATATATTTAGCTGATATAAAGGCATAACCTCTCTGTTATCATCATATTATTAAATTTAGGTAAAAGTCTCAGTCATATGTAGTTTTACTAAAAAAAATAAATTATCTTAATTTCTCAGTTTTATTTTTTAAATTAATATTTATTGATGGAGCCCAAGATGGCATCTGAGTGAAACACCTCTCTTCAGGTACTGTGAGCTTGAATAAAATCTGCCATAAAAGCAGCTTCTTGATGGAAGAAAAAAAGCTAACAAAACAACGAAATTTGAACTACAACTAAAGAGACCCCAGAAAGCTGACCAGGGAGAGCAAAGGAGCCAAACCGTGCGGCAGCGGCTCCAAGCCGCAGAGCTGCGGTGGCCAATAAGCAGGCCGCCCAGCAGTGTACCCAGTGACCAGGTGTGGAGTAAGCGATTCCAGAACTCCACATCCTAACCAGGTGGTGAATCCCCGCAACTTCCACAGTGATGGGAACATGTGGTATGGCCAGCATAAGCTCCCGTGGGACCACTCTAACTCACCTCTCCCTCCAGTGATCAACTGCACCGCAGAGCTTGAATCAAAACTGATGAAAATGCAGCTTCTTGACAAAAGGAAAGAAAAGCAAAGCAGCAAAAAAAAAAAAAAAAAAAAAAAAAAAAAAAAAAAAAAAAAAAAAAAAAAAAAAAAAAAAAAAAAAAAAAAAAAAAAAAAAAAAAAAAAAAAAAAAAAAAAAAAAAAAAAAAAAAAAAAAAAAAAAAAAAAAAAAAAAAAAAAAAAAAAAAAAAAAAAAAAAAAAAAAAAAAAAAAAAAAAAAAAAAAAAAAAAA
>PVLC010030227.1:0-19657 GCA_004027655.1 Graphiurus murinus | reverse complement strand
CTTTTTTTTTTTTTTTTTTTTTTTTTTTTTTTGAGATACTGGGGATTGAACCCAGGGGAATTCTACCTCTGAGTTACACTCCCAGCCCTTCTTTGTTTTTATTCCTTATTTTTAAACAGGGTCTCACTAAGTTGTGGAGGGCCTCACTAAGTAGCTGAGGCTGGCCGTGAACCTGTGATTCTCGTGTCTCAGCCTCCCAAGTACTGGGATTAAAAGCGTGCACCACCATGCCTGGCCTTTCCTCCATTTTTAAACTGTGGTAAAATACATATATCAAAACATCTACCATTTTCACTATTTTGTGTGTGTGTGGTGGGGGGGGGAGATGGTACTGGGGATTGAACCCAGAGGCATTCTGCCTCTGCGCTACACCGTCAGCCCTATTTTATTTTTTATGTTGTAACAGGGTCTCACTATGTTGTGGAGGCCCTTGCTAAGTTGCTCAGGCTTGCTGCAAACCTGTGATCCTCCTGTCTCAGCCTCCCAAGTACTAGGATTATAGGTGTGCACCCACCACACCTGACTAATTTTCACTATTTTTAACCCACTAAGTGTCCCAAGTTTTCAATTCAATGAAAAATATCAAGCATTGTTTCAAAGTTACATACATAGTATATTTTATACACTCAATTTAAGTTTTTTTTTTTTTTTTTTTTTTTTTTTTTGTGCTCCACATCGGGAACAATGGGACAAACTGGGTTAAGCATACAGTTCTATGACTATCATTACCCCCATCTCCAGGACTTTTTGATCTTCCCAAACTGAATCACCTTACCTATTAAATAGTACTCCCCCCATTCTTCCCTGCCCTAGTCCCTGGCAACCATATTCTGTCTCTATCAATTTGATTGTTCTAAGGAGAATCACAGTGTTCATCCTTTTGTGGCTGGCTTATTTCACTTATCATAGTGTTTTCAAGGTTCATCCATGTTATAGTATATGTTAGAATTTCTTTTTTTAAGGCTGAATAGTATCCCATTATATGTATATGCTACATTTTATTTATCCATTCATCCATCAGTGGACACAGTTCCTTTCACTCTTTGTCTACTGTGAATAATACTGCTATGAACATGGGTGTACAAACATCTATTTGAGTCTTTGCTTTCACTTTTGGGGGGAATATGCCCAGAAATGGAATTGTTGAATCATATGGTAATTCTGTTTAATTTTTTTATTTTTGAGGGAATCACCATACTGTTTCCCACAGTGACTGTACCATTTTTACATTTCCTACCAGCAATGCACAAGGGTTTCAATTTCTCCATATCCAGTAATGTGTGTTTTAATAATAGCCATCCTAATGGGTATAAAGTGGTATCTCACTGTGGGTTTGATGTACATTTTCCTAGTGACTAGTGATGTTGAGCATCTTTTCATGTGTTGATTGACCATTTATACATCTTCTGTGAAGAAATGCATATTCAAATCCTTCGTCTATTTTCAATCAAATTGTTCATTTTTGTTGTTGTTTTTGAGTTGGCAGGATCCTTTACATTTCTGCATATCAATCCTCTGTCAGATATATGATCTGAAATGCAATCCTATTTCATTATTTACTTGATTAGACACAGGGTCCCACTGTGTTGCCCAGTCTGTTTTAACATGGCTAATAACATGTCATTATATTGCTACAATGATGAAAATAGTTAGGACTCATAAAAGTCATCATGTGGCCCTTGCTGAAAGCCTGTGAAAGGCAAGAAGACCCCCATATTGGGTCAGTCCATGCTCATGAAACACTCTTTTGCCCTGCCAGAAATGACCATGATCATGCTGATGATGGTTCTGATAATGATGCGCCAGCTGGTGTTTACTGAGAGCTCACTGTATTTCCTTGTGTTAAGCACTTTCAGATGTGCAATCTTATTTACTCTCCACAACAAATGTATAAACAGCACTTCACAAAGCAATCGAGTCTCAGTGAGAGTGACCTGCTCCGAGTCCATGAAGAGCAAGGGTGTGGCCAGCAAAGGCCAACCTGGGGCCCAGCATGTGGGCAGTGTGAAGAGTGGGGACTCTGGGCATTACGGTATCTCCCTCCATGAGTTATTTAGAGGCACTGTAACAGTGAAGCCCTCAGAGCAGAGCCAGCTGTTGGAGACATTTATCATTGTGATGAGGCGCTGCAGGGCTGGAGGGGGGGGGGGTCCCTGTAGCTCCAATGGCCACAGAGCTTTCCAGGCCTCCTGCATGGAGCTACATCCCCTGGTCCTGCCCCACCCTAGATGAGTGACTCCTGAACACCGAGAGAGATGACCACCTCGAAGGGTGCACTTATGCTTGTTCTAACGTGTCATGGTGTGTGTGTGTATCTGTCTTCCTTCCTTGAGTCATCTGTGGGCTCCCAAGGACAGGGACCATACCCCACCTGTTTCATTTCGAAGTTGCCTTTCATAGTCCACAGCCCACAGACAATTCAGTTGGTTGCTGTCTACTGACTGTCTCCACTGACCATCTGCTCTACATTTTTGTCTTTGGGGACCTCAGTCTCTTTCCAGTTTCTCAAACTCCCTCCTTATTTTACCCTGTTCCTCCACTATACCCTACTAGAGCCGCTCAGATTGCACAGGGTTCTGCTTAAAGGGTTGGCTCCGTGCTGAAGCCCTTTCCTTAATCTGCTTTAAATACCCTGTTGGAGAACATAGAGTAGGAGTTTCCAACACTTTATTTTGGGGACACTGGAAAGGTCCAAAGAGGGACCTACGGGAATAAATCAGTGCCGTGCATGGGACAGTGGACTCTGTCCAGAATACAGCCCTTTAGGAGCTGGGTGAGGCTCCATGGGCTTTCTCTTTCCTGTCCAGTTGAGAGCATCACAGAGGGACCCAATGACCCTTGACTGTGGCCTGGACATTAAGCAGGGCATTTCAAACCCAGCCCAGGGGTTGGGGCCTAGAAGACTCTGCCCAGGGCCTTTCCGATGCAGGACCTGCCCGAGGCTCTCCTCCCTCATTAGGCTTAGAGAAGTTCCCCCCAGGGTTGAGAGAATTGCTGCTGACAGATTTGCTAAGAGCTGAGAAAGAGGAAATGTGGCAAAGGCTCCTGGTGAATGGCTTCCGGGCTACTTTTGTTTTGTTTTCTTGAGTTGAGGAGGTAAGAAGATGTGGACCTACTTGAGCTTGGATAAGATGCAGTCCTGCTGACGAGAAGAGAAGGCAGTTGGCGAGCATCATTCCTCTTGCTCCTTAGACTTGGTTACTGCTATAATCCAGACGTGCCCAGCTCCCCTCCCAGGGCCCTCAGCCCCACACCCAGTTCCCTGAAAGAGAAGAGGAAGCAGTGACAAAAAAAGCTACCCTATCTTCTGTGTCCAAGCTAAGCCCTTCCACGAGCTTTAGTGCTTCTTTAGTATCACTTCATAGTTTCACAGATGAGGAAACTGAGGCTTCTGAGGGGAAGTGACTTGTCATAGGTCACAGGTCATATGATAGTCTCACATTTGTTCTCACCAGCAAGCTGCAAAGAGGTGGGACACAGGACTGGCTTCAAGCCAAAGCCGGAATCCCCATGCATCAGCCCCTTGGGGTGCAGCTCAGTGTGAGGCCCTTCTGCCCCTGACTGGTGTCTGTCTGTGTTCACTCAGGTTGCTCTGCCCTTCTCTCCTGGCCCAATCAATGGGTATTTATCTGACACCTCCTTGGAGGTCAGCCAGTGTTTATCTGAGCCTCAGGGCACCAAAGAGGCTAAAGTCTGTCTCCCTCCAGGGAACATCTAATTGGGGATATAGGATTAACATATGTAAAACCATCTTTAAATAATGAAATGCAGCATATAATTACATGCCAAATGCAGCCTTGTAAGAGCACCTCCAAGGGTCCTTGCAGTATGGATTTAACACTAGCAAGCAGCTGCAGAGATCTCTGGCAAGTGGTACTATGCGGCTCTGCTGCAAGAGGAATCTGAGGCTTTGGGGCCCTGGGCTGGTGTTTGAGTGAGTCCAGCCTGCAGTGCTACCTCAGCCAGCTTTGTTGCCTCCTCCCTGGAGAGTGGAGAACGGCTCCAGTGAAAAGATCAAGCTTGCCTGCTTGTGGAAAGTCTATAAAGTGAAAGTGAGGCAGCAAAACCCCATTAACTGGTGGAGTGAGGAAATAAACAGGAAACAAAGGAAGCAGTTCAGGAGAAAGGGACCAGGATAAACGTGTGTGCCTTCCTCCACTAGGGAATTAAAATGTCACGGATCTATTAGAGCAGAAGGAGATTGCTATGGGCAGGAGAAGTTTCACTGGGAAACCGCATAGAGAGGATGGAACTAGGGGAAATAGGGAGTGTGTATTCTAGTGAGAGAAATTGTACAAAGAGTGTGGAGCAAATTACTGCCCATGAGCCAGATTCCATAAGTGAAGTTTTATTGGAACACAGCCACACTTGTCCTGTGGCTCCTACCATCGTAATGGTAGAGCTGAGTAGCTGCAATAGACTGGGTAGCCTGCAAAGCCTAAAATATTTACTTTCTGGCCGCCTGCAAATAAAGTTTGCCAACCACTGGTGTAGAGAAGGAATGGACGGACTCTGTGGGCATGTGAGTCAATCTAAGGTAGCTCCAGAGGGGAGGGCCTTGGTTTTCCTGGGATGATTGTAGCAGTCTGTGACTTTGGATGGGTTTGATGTTTCTCAAACATTTTCATACTTGCTATCTCGTTTGATTTTACCTTTGATCAATCCTATGAAGCAATAAGGGATTTTTATCTGAGACTTACAGATGAAGAAACTGAGGATCAGAGGTTGTCTCATTTTCTCTGGGTCACATAATAACAGAAGTAAGGAGTCAAACACACACTGGTGTTCATCCTGCAGGTATTTATGGAGCCCTACTGTGTGCTAAGCTGGAACTAGGCTCTGGAATGTTGTGGTGGACAAGATAGGCATGGCTGCTTATCTTACAGTATGCAGACTAAGTCGAAATCCAAATTCCACTGTAATTCCTGAGAGAAATTAGGACCTTCCTACTGTAGCCAGTGGGGGATCATTGAAGGTTCTGGAGCAAGTGTTTATTATCTGCTTCATGATCAGTGCTACTTATTGGGTTTAGAGAGGAAACAGAAAAGGTATGGTGCAGGTCATTAAGGAGCTTCAGTCTAGTTAGGAAGAAAACCCAGCACTGATGGCCTGCTGGGGGGTTAACATAAATAGATGCAGTTAAGGGCCAGGTAGTATGATGTTAGCTTTAGATGTAGGTTAGCTGTAAACTTACTCAGTTTCCTCACCTATAAAATGGGCATAATATATGCTAAGAGAATAGAACAGCGCGTGCATATAACTAGTGGTAACAAGGATCGTCGTCGTCGACATTGCCATCATCATTATGGTCACCATTGTCATCACTCAGCGCTGGCGTGGTCAGGGAGGCCTTGCTAGATGAGGGGACGTCAGATGGGCAGACAGGCGTGATGTGCTGAAAATAGCAGGTAGGGAGGAGAAGAGGCTGATGAGTAAAAGAAGGATTTTTTAAATTAATTAATTTTTTTTTAAGCAAAAATGAGGTTTCTGTGAATTAGGTCAAGCATAAGTGGGCATGACTGTGGATAGGCTTCAGCCCTGAGGGTGACGCATGGTCTCCTCTGTCCCCTCTTCACCCTGGGGGCCTCTTGATTGCGGAGCTTCCGCAGGCTGCCCTGTGCCCACTTGGGGATTTTAGAAGCCATGGGACTTGCTCACAGCTCTTCTTCTCAGAGCATCGGGTCACTCCCCAGCCACCAAACCGAAGACCTCACATGTGCCGTTGATCAGAAAGAAGAATCACTAGCGTTTTGTTTTTACTGCCTTAAAGATAAAGGGAAACAACTGTCAGTAAATTTGCTCTGAAAGAGGCCTCAGTCTGCAAGGGGATGGCCCTCCTTATTTTGTTGTTAAAGATATTTTAATATAAACATTAGAAACTCACTTTTCGGGTGAGTATCTGTGCTCTGACCTTGAGCACACCGCCTTTTCAGTTGGCTGTACCCCAGTAACCTCGAGAGCTCAGAGAGGTCACAGCTTTTCCATGGTTTAGGACATGTAACACAAATCAGTTTTTTCACCAGTGCCCTGGACAAGCTGGCTGTGCTTGGGGAACAGCTCAGCCATCTGCCACCAATGCCAAGAGCTTAATCAGAGCAAATGGATTCCATGCCAGATGCACTGAGATGTTTAAACCCCAGGAGAGACACCTCCTAGGCCAGTGCCTGTATCTGTTAAGTCAAACAGAGTTCCCCATTCCACCTCTATCTTGGGCCACCCCAAGAGACAAACACTCTGTCATCTTGGCTTCTAGCTTTGTATCCATGAACAGAGAGATAAATCTTTCATTTTGGGCATGTGAGATTCTGGCAGGTGAATAGAAGTTTGAGTATTTGCCTTACACTTAGAAGATGGCTGTGTTAGTGATCTTGTCCACACAGTGGATACTGCCTTTCAAGGAAACATCTGGGGCAGTAACATGTTAACTCTGCAGCAGGATGGGATTGCTGGGAAGGGTCTCTATTGCAGTTCTGAAATACCACAGCACATTGAATCACATGGGAGATTTTTTAAATCCCTATTTTCAGGCTGCCTCCTAGACCAATTAAGTCAGGAACCTCCAGGGATGAAGCCCAGGTGGCCGTTTCTTTTTCTTTCTTTCTTTTTTTTTTTTTTTTTTTTTTTTGCTGTACTGGGGATTGTACTCAGGGGCATTCTACCTCTGAGCTACACCCCCAGTCCTATATTTTATTCTTTATTTTGAAACCGGGTCTCACTAAGTTGCGGAGTGCCTCACTAGGCAGCTGAGGCTGGCCGAGAATCCAGTTCCTCTGGTCTCAGCCTCCCAAATGCTGGGATTACAAGCGTGTGCCACCGTGCCCAGCTCTAGGTGGCCGTTTCTAAAGCTGCCCAGATGACTCCATCGTGCATGCAAGCTGGGGAACCACTGGTCTATATTCTGTGCCATTGTCAGGGCAGAAGGAAGATCTGCAAGCCCGTGTCTGGGGCTTGCGGGCTCACTGGCTGGCCTACTTTAGGAGGTGATTCGCTCGGTCCATGGGTCAGATCCTGTCTGGCAGATTCAGTGTGGGCAGCAGCCATCCCAGACTGGGCGCTGACATCCCACAGGGGAAGATTCTTGGTGTTGGCCACACACAAGGCCCTGGCACTCCCAGATAGAGCTTGCCTACCCCACCCAGAGAGCCAGACCTTAGAATGGTGAGGTCAGGGCAGCTATCTTCTGCATCTGCCCTGGAAGGCAGAGGTGCCTGGGGCCACTTGCGTCACTTCCTCAGGCTTGCGGTGGGAAAGGGAGAGAATAGATGGGTTTATCTGATGAAGAAAAGGGGAACAGGAAGAAGAAACCTTAGGCCAAGACAGCTTCTGACTCTCACCATATTCCAAACCAGTCCCGGGAAACTGGCCTTTGAAATCCACAGCACAGATTGCCTTTTTTTTTTTATAGGGAGACTGAGATCTTCCAGGATCTGCTAGGGTTTTCTTTCTATTGCTTAGCTCTTTTTTGTAGATGAGAATGAGAAAGCTCTTGACTCCTGAGGAATAACAGCCTGCCCGCTGCAGAGGTGGGCAGAATGGAGTGTCCAAAAGTAACTAGACAGATGTGTTTCTGACGAAGCTTCCAGAGGGAAGGCAGGTTAGGGCCACAGCCAGGCACGTCTGGCCCATAGAGGTGAGTGAAGTGGGCAGCTCCAGGAGCTAAGGCGAACAGGAAGCTCCATCTTGAGGGTCCCTGGATGGATGCTGGGCACTGAATGAAGACAGTCTGTGAGGCTCACACAGCTTTTGTTACGCACTTCAAGCAAGCAGGTATCCCACAACTGCTTCCCCTGGGGTGGTCTTCAGCAGAACCCAAGTCCAGTTGCAGACACTGGTGGGCACACAGGGGAAGGGTGGGGCCTGCCTCCTGGTGCTGCCTCCCACTCTGATCTCCATGGTCTCCATGGGTGATGCAGAGCCCCCTGGGCCCTGAGGCCTCTGGAGCCTGGCGCATGAATCAGATCCAGGTTGGATGACCATATCACAGGTCAAATAATTTACAGGCTTTGGTTTAGCTGCTGCTTATCCCAGCCCTGCAGCACAGGGTGGCCATGATGGGGGAGATGGGCCGACCTCTTCAGCAGAAGGGGCTGTACTAGGGCGACACATGGTGAACTGAGAAGAACCTGGGCTCCAGGCTTAGGTGGACTTGGTTCCAGTCCTTACTTGGCCATTAACTGGTGGTTGGACACAGGCGCATTTCTTATTTTCTCCGAGCCCCTGTTTCATAATCTGTAAAATAGGAGTAACATGGGTGGAATGTAAGAGAAGGTACGTGAAAGTACTTAGCATAGCACCGTTACTATCAGGAGCCCTGGAGGAGGAGTGCAAAGGGAGCAGAGGGCTGGAGAAAGAAGCTATGATGGAAGAGGGCGGGAACCCTGGCCACGACCACTCCTTTGGCAGCCCTGGAGCCTGTGGGGTTGGAAAGTGGGAGGAGGAAGTGATGCTGCACGCCCCAGCGTGACGTTCCTCACACACAGGCTTGCTGAAGGGGAAGGTCAGAGGCGCACTCTGTGATGGGCGCCCGTTATGTTCCACTAGGTAGTGGCGTGATGTCAGGGCAGTTGTGAAATTCCCCAACCAAACCCAGGCGCCCACAGGCAGGTGTCAGATGTGTCAGCGTCATCTATGTCTGGGCCTTAGTTCCCTTGTTTGCCAAAGGAGAATCCTGATCCACTGAGTCTCAAGATTCCTATGATCAGGCCAGTTCTAGGTGAGTTTTGACAAAAACTGGAAAGTGAGTGACAGTGAGCTTGAGAGAAATCCAGAGAATTAACTGAGGGACACAGTGGCTTAGACCCCAGAACCCAGCCTTGAACTCCCTCCACAGTGTGAGGGACAATGTCCATCTCCTCTGCTCCTTTCTTCCCTTGCCCTTCTCCGGAGGGGGAAGGGCGGGCCTCAGAGCGTATGAGAACGAATCACGATGGCACAGGAAGAACACAGCAGGACGGACCTGGAATTTCTGGTTGGTTCTGCACCTTCTAACCGTAGGGCACTAGGCAAGTTGGTAAATGTTCCCAGTCTCAGTACCCTCACCTGTAAAACGGGGTAATAAACTATGTGCAGAGTTTGGGTGTATGAGAACTAAACGAGATAATGTGTGCCAAATGCTTGGCACAGAGGAAGTGATCAGTAAGTGTCGATTGTCCCTTTGCCCCTAGTAGAGGAGATTTATCTCCTCCATCATCATAGAGGGCTACAGCCTTCCGCCGCTCCCAGGTCACTCATTTACTTGACAAATATATATATTCACTCCTTGTTATATACAAAGCACTGTGGCCAGTGATGTGGGGGCTGAACTGGTGTCCATGTGCCCTTGTCCTTGGGTCTAGGAGGAGTCTTGTCATTCCTGTCAGCTTTTGCTGGCACCGCCCACACACACCTGTCCTGTCCCTCTAACTTTGTTGTTGCTTCCTGGAGATGGACCATGGCTTGCACATTTCTTTGCACCTCCAATAGCATTTCTGAGCATCTTTCCCACAGTAACCACTGTAAGCAAATGTGGATCTGCTCACCACCAAGTGCCTGAGGGCTGTTGGTTTCACAACCAGCCTGAAGGGTAGGTGTTGCTCCCACTTCACAGGTGAGGAGACTGAGGCTTAGAGAGATTTAAGTTGCTTCTCCAGGGGTGGCTGGCCTCTTGTTCTCACTCTGGGGCCATGCAGTTAGGTTTGCTGTGGAGAGCTAGTGCTCAGAGATGCCAGAGACACCTTGGGAAACATGATCTTTCCCCTTCTCATCCTGAGAATCACTGTATACTGCCCTGCTTCTGTTTCCACTCCAGAATGTCTGTAAGCCAGTGGAGGAGACACGGCGCCCGCCCACGCTGCAGGAGATCAAGCAGAAGATCGACAGCTACAACAGCCGGGAGAAGAACTGCCTGGGCATGAAGCTGGTGAGCAGGCCTGCCACAGCCTTACCCCTCACCTGCTCTGCCTCCCCCGCCTCCCAGGCTCTCTGCTGTCCTCTCTGTTCTGTGGCTTCTCCTTTGCAGCACCCCCTTCCCTGGGGCCTACAGAGGCCTAGAAGGCTTGTTAGCCTGGGCTGCCAGTGGCCTCTGTTGGCTCTAGGGAAACAGAATGAGCTTTAGAATAGGATCTAGAGCCAGGCATGGCAGTGCATGCTTGTAATCCCAGTACTTGGGAGGCTGAGACAGGAGGATCGCTGGTTTGTGGCCAGCTCCAGCAACTTAGTGAGACCCTATTTAAAAATGAAAAAATTAAAATAGAGATATAGCTCAGAGAATATAGAATGCCTTGAGTTCAATCTTCAGTACCACAAATTAAAAAAAAAAAAGGATCACATCCAAACTCTGCATCATCTGCTTTTTCACTTGCATCTTTGGGAAACTTTCTTAAGCTCACTTTACTTCAATGTTAAATAACGATATTAATACCTGTGTGTCATAGGTTTTATGAGAATTAAATGATAAGCACTAACCAAGGGTCTCATTTTACCTGGTGCCCAGGAAGTGTCTTGTATCAGGGAAGTTCGTAGCTCCTTTTCCCACCCATTAGATTGTGCAGTGCTCTAAGAGGTGAGGGTAGCTGACTGCACTGGGTTTAGAAAACCCATCTTCAGTGGGAAGAGGAGGAGGTAGAAGAACCCTGCCCTCTGCTGTTGGCTTGAAGCAACTGTCTTTTGGGGCTTCAGCCAAATGGGCATAGAAAATTCAATGGGCCTGGGTTTAAGTCTTAAATGCTGCAGGTTCTCTGCAAAGAGATGCTTTGGAAATTTAGTGGTTTGGGTATCTGATGGCCTTCTTTCTCCTTCTCCTGGGTCCAGAGGTGAGAACTGGAGTTGCCACTGACTCTTTGAGTAAGGGCCCACCAAAGGCAGTTGGCACCAGCCTGGTGGCAGGAGGTTGGGCAGCCAGCCTGAGCTTCTTGGGAGGGAAACCACGGCAGCCCTATAAGTCCTCTCTGGCAGGTCAACTTGGTAGACCTACTTCTGGCCCACTGGGGGAGGAAGGTGTCTGTGTCCCTCCAATATCCCTATGTCAGCAGAGATAGGAAGGAATTCAGGGAGGCAGGTGGTAGACCAACTGGGGTCGAGGGTGCTACTAGGAAGGGCCTCTGTAGCCCCTGGGAAATGGCCTAGAGTGGCAGACATAATCAGGCAAGATGGACCTGTCTTTCCACTTGCAGAGTGAAGATGGCACCTACACGGGTTTCATCAAAGTGCATTTGAAACTTCGAAGGCCTGTGACAGTGCCTGCTGGGATACGGCCCCAGTCCATATATGATGCCATCAAGGAAGTGAACCTGGCGGCCACCACAGACAAGCGGACATCCTTCTACCTGCCACTTGATGCTATCAAGCAGCTACACATCAGCAGCACCACCACAGTCAGTGAGGTCATCCAGGGGCTGCTCAAGAAGTTTATGGTTGTGGACAATCCCCAGAAGTTTGCACTCTTTAAGCGGATACACCAGGATGGACAAGGTGAGAGAGAGAGAGAAAGAGAGAGGGCTCCCAACCAGAAACTATCTTTCCCAGCTTTGCGCCCACTCACTAAATCCCTTGCCAGTCCTGGGTGGGAGGAATATGCTTCTGTGCACCAGGGGTTCAGACCTCTGGAACAGCCATGCATGGAAGAGCTGGGCAGGAAGACAAGAGCAGAGAGCTTGGCTGGACACCTTGTAGCCACTCTTTGTGCCCTAATTGGGCATGTGCAGGAAAACCGCACCCAGGGCTCCCATTTCCTAATCTGTGTAATGGGAGGGAATCCACTCACCACTCCTAATCTTTTGGGAGGTGATGTGAATGGAAATATGCTTTGAACTCCAGACAGACACCCAAGATAAAAAGCCATTGCCCCTCCACACCCCTTTTTTCTCTCTCAGTGCAGTGATGGGATTGAACCCAGGGCCTTGCACACATGCTAGGTCAGTCTCTGTCACTGAGCCACACCCCCAGCTTGGCTTGTTTATTCTTTTCAGGTTTGTTGACAGGGCTGTATATAAGGTCCCTAACTCTGCATTTCCAGTCCCATCCCACCCAACCCAAGCCCTGTCCTCTTCCGAGATGAGCACCAAGCCCCCTCTCTTGCTTTGCAGTGCTCTTCCAGAAACTTTCCATTGCTGACTGCCCCCTCTACTTGCGCCTACTTGCTGGGCCTGACACAGATGTGCTCAGCTTTGTGCTAAAGGAGAATGAAACTGGAGAGGTGGAGGTAAGTCTGGAGCCTTTGCACACACCCAGCACTCAGGGCACACTGGGTGGGTATAGGTGGGCGTTGTCCTAACTTCCTGGCATAGGTGGGGGCCACACATCAGCAGGAAAATGACCGCTGGGGCAGCTGGGCCAGAGTGCATGTTGGACCAGAGGCTCAGTATTGAAGCTGAGATTGTCACCCCTAGGGGTAGCAAGTTAGGGCCTGTATCTGGCAAGGTTTATGGAAAAGATTTCAAGTGCTTTGTTTCTGAAAACTCAGTGGTGGGGACTGAGACATTCTGTGTTCAGGCCCAGGCTTTTTGCCCCAGGATGGCAGGAGGCCCAGCCAGCTCTGAGCCATGTCTTTTTTTCTTTGCGGCACTGGGGACTGAACCCAGGGGCATCCTATTTCTGAGCTACACCCCCAGCCCTATTTTTTTATTTTGAAACAGGGTCTTGCTCAGTTAATGAGAGTCTACCTGCTGAGGCTGTCCTTGAACCTGCAATCCTCCTTTCTCAGCCTCCCAAGTACTAGGGTTACAAGTATATACCACCATGCCTGGCCATTTGTCTCTCTTCTGTTTTTAAAATACTGACTTCCTTCCCCCAAGGGGGGCTAATCATTGTCAGGTCTTGTGGAGTAAATGGGGTGAAACCAGGCTTGTACTTCTCAAGGCTTGGAATACCTGAGAGGCGAAGTCTTTGAGGAGTGATTGAGGACAGGAGAGGGTCCCAGTGTCATATTGTCCAGTGGAGGCCTAGAGGTGTGAGAGCAGTCTTGGGGGTCACTAGAGACTGGGCAGATGGGGCTCTGTCCCCACTTCAGCCAGGACAGCTCTGTTCCGGTCTTCTTTATCTGTTTGAATCTACAGACAAGCTTGTTTGGAAAAAGGATTCCACTGGAAGTGTGTGAATGCCCCATGGAGAGCTCCTGGGTTTGGGAGCTTGGGGAGCTGGGTTCTGTTTCTAGTTTGCCTTCCACTGCTGCCAGCTCCATGGCTGTGGTTATGCCATCTACCCTCTATGGACTTTCAGTTTCTCACTTATCCAATGTGAGGATTAAACCAGATAAACCCTAATGCTCCTTTGTGCTCAACAAGCTTGGGAGTCTCCATCCTTGGCCCCATGGATGCCTTTGCTCCTGAGTCAGCCTGCGAGAAGCACTTGCCTCTGTTCTGAGGGATCAGAGCCCTTCTGGACAGGCCTGAGCCAACTAGGCCCTCCAGAGTTTTACAGGGTGTGCTTCCTTGTTTGCTCTGCCAGCATGGGTGGCAGGTACCCTAGTCCCACTGCAGAGGAGAAAACAAGCTGAGGAGATAGAATGAGGTGCTTGAAGTCACACAGCTGGTGAGAGGTGGGTCACACTCCAACCCAGGAGTCCTAAGTGAAAGTTCAGCTCTCTTCCATCTGCCTCTGTCAGGTCTGCTTGGTGGGGACCTGGGACGTTCCAGCATCTCTTAAGTTCTATTGACTCTCAAAATATGGCTCATGGATGGGCAACTCTTGGTCATGAGATGCCAGGATTTGAACTTTTGCTGCTGGTATGCAACCTGAGTTTCATTCACTGTATCTGCCTACTCAGTAGCAAAGTGTGTGTGAATCAGTGGTGTCAACCAGGGGGCGCCTGGGTTATGTCAACTTCTAACTCCGTTTCCTCTTCTGTTTCTTCCCACAACTTTCCCTCACGCCTCACAGTGGGATGCCTTCTCTATCCCTGAGCTCCAGAACTTCCTAACAATCCTGGAAAAAGAGGAACAGGACAAAATCCAACAAGTACAGAAGAAGTACAACAAGTTTAAACAGAAACTGGAGGAGGCCTTAAGAGAATCCCAGGGCAAACCTGGGTAACCGGTCTTGCTTCCTCTCTTCCCAATGCCCTTGGATTTATTTTTATTATTAATTATTATTTTGCAACAGACACTTTTCCTCAGGACACCTCTGGTGGGTGCCTTTGTGCCCACTCAGCAGTTCCAGATATGGCACCAAGTCTCTTCCACGTACAAGTGTTTATGTGGGATTTATTCCTACCCACCCCCTATGCCAGGCCCCTCAACAGACTCTGCCAAGGATGAGAACTGCTGTGAGACAAACTGTCATCCTCCCTCAATCTGCAAGCCTTTCACAAACCAAATAGTTGCCTCTCTCGTCACCAAACTGGAACCTCTCACACTAGCTGGCAAAAGGAAAGAAAAAAGGTTTTAGGGCTATGTGTTCTCTGGCTTTGATTATCTTCAGTTTCTCTTATTTGCCACCCATAGTACCTTTATTTATGAGTCAAATATTGTAGCATATTCCTTTAGCAGGTCTTAGCATTGTCCTGCTGCCTCCTGCTCATGCTTAAGGGAAGTTCACACAGCCACTGGCCCAGCTGCTCAGGGTAAGGAGCACCAAAGCTGAGTCTGGCTGAGATTTCCAGAGCAGATACAGCCTGCTCTGGCCCTGGCCCTCATTGCCTGAGACTGTGCACATGTTAACCCAAAGGTGTATATCTGTGTGTGTGTGGTACGTATATCTTTGTCAACAACGGTGTTTTTAAGTTACACAGCTGAATTCAGTATTGTCATCATACTCCAGGGTTTCCACCAAAGGGAAACCAGCCATTTATCATTTTAAAAGTCTCCTGCTGAGTTTGGAAATCAGGCAGTAAGAGAAAACCAAAAAGTGTTACAGAGAAGTATGTTCAAGCTATCTTCAGCCTTCCCCCTGCTTGAGAGCAGAGGCTGCCTTGGTTTCTCCCTTAGCCTCCAGCATGGCCTCCCCCCTTCCTCGGGGACTCTGGGATCTCCAGGTGCTGCCCAAGAAGCGGCCTTGATTACAGAGGAGGATCCTCCAACTGGGCCAACTTGGAGTTCTTTCTGTTGTGAAGCATGGCCAGCCCACGGTTCTGAGCCCAGTGAACCTGTGGGCCTGGCTTTCTGTTGACCTCAGTGCCTTTTTGTTTCCAGAGAGATAGAGCCGGGCGTGTTTGCTTGAAGCTCTGCTGCTGGTTTGTTCCTGCCAGGAAGTGGACAGCAGAGGTGTGGGAGACAAGGCCAGGGGAAGCCTTGCTCCAAGTATGGGGCCAGGGTCACACACCTTCCCACCTAGGCTCCCAGGCTTTGACTTCCAAGACATATCAGACCACATTGACAGGGAGGATCAGATTCCCGACTCAACATTTGCACTGGCTGTTTTGGGTTAAGCTTAAACTACCCAGACAATTCCAGCAAGTAGCCAGGACTGCAAAGACACTCCAATGCAGAGGGAGAAGGACTTGCCATCTTCAAAGCAGAGCCGTTGTTCCCATCCTGCCTCAGAGGACCATTTCTTTGCTGTCCTTTGCCTTCCTAAGTCCCTCTTGGGTTGGTCTGAGCCCAAGCTTCTTCATGTAGCCTCAAAAGTTTCCTCCCTGACCCAGGCTGTGTCTACACTGCCTTGATCCCAGAGGAATGCTAACCCCTTGTCATCTGAACTGTGTGTTGTCCTCAGAGCTACAAAAGCAACATGAACTAGCATCTCTAGTGGGTTTTTTTAAGCCACAAGAACCCTGGTTATCTGCCATCTCATGCTCAGCCTTATCATTTCCCTCCCTTAAAAAAACAAACAAAAAAACCAACAACAACAAAAAAAACTCTCCTTGCTGCGTATTAAAGGGAGCAGGTGGAGAGTCTTTCCCTTCGTCTTGCATGTCTCTGACTAAGAGAAGGCATGGCTCCCGCTGCAACCGCTGAATGCTGCTGAGAACCTCCCTCAATGGGGATAGCTAGTTTATTTTTAAGAAGGAAAAAAAAAAGTCGTGTGTGTGTGTATGTATGTATGTATGTAAGTATGTGTGTATATATATATGTGCACACATACATAGAGTCATATAGCTATATATAAAGAAATAAGGGTGTTTATCAAATAAAAAAATTATGGAAAAATTCAGACTTTCAAGCACAGTTAGACCCAGGACCTATGCTGAGGCCTGAGCCTCTGAAAAGTATATATAGAGTTTCCTTTCCTCGAGAGGTGGGTATAACTGCTGGTAGTGCCTTCTATGGTTGTGTTGCTCCATGTGTAATTGTTTTGAGGATATTTTCTTTTTAAATGTCTTTCTTATATGGGGTTTTAAAAAGTAATAAAAGCTTGTAAAACTGATTCACAATAGAAATGTCTTCCTTGAACTTCACTATCTTAAGAAAACTGGGAGCTGAGGAGAGAGGAGGGAGTAGGGAGATCACACACTTCTTGGCAGAGCCAGGTTTTCTTTTGCCGGTGAGCAGAGGAATGAAGGCTACTGGTCAAATGATTTTGAGAAAACTATCCAAATGTATGGCCAGAGGGTGCTGCCTAGGTGAGCAGTTGTTGTACATCTCCCCGGAGTTGGAGAGGAAAGGGGACCTATTACAGAAGAAAACACAGTCAGGAAAGAGCTTTCTGCAGCTAAGGATGGTCAAATACCAATACAGGCTACTGAGGTAGCAATGGGTCTTCTATTTCTGGATGTATTTTAAAATTAGTGATATTTCTATCTGAAAGTTTAAGATCACTTTACCTGGAAGAAGAGGGTTGAATCAGATGACCAATACAGGCCTCTTACCTCAATGTCCTCTGACTTCCAACAAGGGAAAATCCTAGTCATCATAGAAATAACCACAGGAATGTTATTAAGAATTCTTCTCTATCCTCCAGTGCTAATCATGGATCATGCAATGAATGGGCCTTTGGGTGGCAGGGACTCTTCAGGGCTCATCTAGTTTAGCCCCTACCTCTCTGCAGGAGGGATATCCTATCCACCAGACACCCTAATAGTCAGTTATGCATATCTGTACTATTTGTCCACCTAGTCCTCCAACGGGTATATCTTTCAAAGACTTTGCCAAAGCATAGAAATGAAGCAGCTTCTGCTTTTCACTAAAACTCACTTTTTTACATTGTGAGGTTAATAAATTCAAAGTTGTAAGTTTGACCTTTATATAAATTTAAGAGAAAAAAAATAATCCATTACACTGTCTAACTCTACCCCACCCTCTTACACATCTCCATGCTGTTCAGAGGGAGAAAGGGAAGATGACTTAATGCAAATGTGTCACCATTACTGGAAAAACCATTCAAAGCACAGGTCTCAACAGTACCCTGTGACAGCATAGTTCTGGGTTGAACCACAGTGAAGAGCAAATGTTCTTTTATTCTTGTGGACAAGGTCCTACCACTTACTGGCTTTGTGCCTTTAGGAGGGATTAACAAGACAATACTACATGTCACTGGTATTCATATTAAAGACCCTATTTCATTGCTACGCTACATATCCTACTCCCTTAGATCAGACTTTGGCTTTGTAATAAGCTCCTGGTTGGGGTCAGTTTCTAGAAATCATTTCCTAGTTCCACATGCTTATACCAGTAGAGATAGGATTAGTGAGATTAAGGACTTCACTTACCAGTAAAAAGGCCTATTTGGGTTACTAGCAAAAGGCAGGAGGTGCCACATTTCCACACCCATCCCTTTCTTTCTCTCCATGCCTCAGATGGGTAATTTATGGACATTGTGAATAAATAGGCTTTCTTATCTCAGTCTTTTTAAGAAGAAGAGAAAGAGAAAAGAAATTATATTGAAACGTAATTGTTCTTGATGGAAAAATTCAAGAATTCTTTAAGGATTTTTTTTTTTTTTTTTTTTTTTGTACTAGGGGTGGAACCCAGGGGCCTTCTACCTCTGGGTTATACTCCCAGCACTATTTTATTTTTTATTTGGAAACAGGGTCTCACTAAGTTGTTGAGAGCCACTAAGTTGCTGAGGCTGACTTCAAGTCTTCAATCCTCCTGTCTCAGCCTCCCAAGTATGGGGATTACAGGCATGTACCATCATGCCCAGGTCTTTAAGGAATTTAGTGCAGCTCTAGTCACAGAAGTGACTTCCACCCATAGGAGAGATGAGAGCAATGGTTCTGAACTTGTCTGGCATCCAGCGATCCACGAGGACTTTAGCATTGTTCCTCTCTTAGGAAAAAGATCATATAAAATCTTGTGCAGCAGTTCAGGGAGTTCATGGACCCTATGAACACCAACTCAAGACCCGTCCATGAACCCCAGGTTGAGTTAGGTCTAAGGAGGGCATTTGTTGCCTGAGATCCTTCATTGTAATAAAGCTCTATCTCAGAGTTATATCATAAGCCTTCCTGTTAGTGAGTGTACTAAAGTTGGGGAAGAATCATAGTCATAGAGAAACCCATGTTCTGATGTCTTCCTAGCCTCAATTTGCTGCAATTTAGTCAATTCTTCCTTCCATTGCCTTGATTGGTGACAGAGAACAGCTGGGTTCTGTTTTCTATCTGACTAACCCTTTAGAGATGTGAAGAGACTATTCTAAACCTAGTGGGTTAATTAGGCAGTAGGAACAGATGAACAAGTGGCCATGGACTCTTTGGTACAGGGGCTTTAAAAACAGCAAGTCTTCATGTGCCTGAATGCTAAGCGGGCTGTCCAGTCTGGCAGGGGAGGAACTAAACCACTGACACCACATGAATGGAAAAAGCACCACACGGCAGCCCCTCCTGTCGATTTAAAATACTCTGATTTTAAAAGTTAGTACATAGCCGGGTTTGGTGGCACATACTTGTAATCCCAGTATTTGGGAGGCTGAGACCAGAGGATCTGAGTTCATGGCCAGCCTCAGCAACTTAGTGAGGCCCTCTGCAACTTAGTGAGACTCTGTTTCAAAATAAAGAATAAAAAATAGAGCTGGAGGTGTAGCTCAGAGGTAGAATATTCCCCTGGGTTCAATCCCCAGTATCACACACACAAAAAAAGTTAGTACGTTTTCACTAAGTGAAGATAAGACAGGAATCAGATTTGTATTAGAATAAAAAATCTCGGTAAAGAATTATATTTTTTATTTGCAAAACCCGAAAATGCTCATATAAATTACCAGCTCCGAGCTTTGGTTTCCCCTGGATCCACTGCATGAAACAAGGGTCCGTCACTTCTTCTTGCCAGGTTTGGGGGCCTTTTCTAGGCCCTGGATGTGTTTTCGAGGGAGCTGATATTCTTCTACAATCCAAAGAAGCAGAAACTGCTCAGAGGAGCATGGCCTTGCTCTCCTCCTGCCTCTCCACCGCCTGTCATTCCTGAGCCCCACCAACCTCCCAGACCTCTTGGCCCCAGTGTGCTCATTCTTGCCATCAGGATCTGTCCCAACAATTCTCAACACGTGATCTGCTCTTCTACATTCAGCTCAAGCTCATCTCCTGCAGGACACCTTCTGGAATGGACCATGTATCCCGCACCACAAAGGTGAAGTGCATATTTCAGTGATTTTCACACGGCTAGTTACCTTCTAGGCACACTGGAAAGTAGCACTTAGAATTTCCTCATGAGAGAGAATATATGTATCTGAGTTCAGTTGCATGCCCAGTTATTTTCCTGTTTCTTCTCAGCATCCCACCTGGGGTTCTTCACATAAGAGGCTCAGGTCTGGAAATTAATTACTAGGTACTGCCATAGGTCACAAGATAAACTTGCTTATTGGGCATTTACTA